>JAUTWP010161370.1:0-11088 GCA_033042655.1 Cyathermia naticoides
GACGGTCACCTCTGTGATATCTCCATCGAGCCCTGTCAGATCAAGCGTAGGGGTGGTGTCACTGGTCTGGTTGTCATCTGCCACTCCTACTGTATCATCCGAAGCATCACTCAGTGCGATAGAGAGTGCTTCATTGTCATTCATAGCACTCTCATTGTCTCCATCTACCAAGGTATCAATACTCATCCTTCCTTCCACCTGTGCGGTATTACCGGAACCATCATCCTGTACGACTACACGCACAGTATATGCACCGTCATTGTCAGGAAGATCTTGTGGATGTAGCGTGTACTCCCATCTACCGTCCAAATCGGCACTCACCTCTATGACCTGTGTAGTATAGGTATGCTCAGGTAACACCGTACCGTTTGCATCCAAAAGTTCTATACGTACCTCCTGTCCCTGGACAATACCGTGCGTTTGCCCTGAAAGTATAACATCAGCATGATGTTCTTGTATATTAATGACACCATCTTCCGCAATAGTATCAAGGGTGATATTCGAAGAAGTATCTACCAGCACATTATGCGTATCAGAATCGGTATTTCCTGCTATATCCGTAACCGTTGCCGTTGCCGTATAGTGCTCGGCATCTTCAAGTGCCTGCACTACTGTTACCGGAACGGTAACGCTCCAAGTGCCGTCTTCCTCTATCACTGTCGTATAAGTCTGCTGATTGAAAGTAACTGCTACATGCTGTCCTGCTTCCACATCTTGACTACTCCCTTGAATGACAAGCGGCTGTTTATGCTCTTTGGCATTAACGATATCATCCTCGGCAATGGTCTCAATAGTGATCGCAGCATTTATATCTACATTGATATCGGTTTGTACCGGTAGTACAGAAGTATTCCCGTGACTGTCTGTAAGCGTTGCACTGAGTGTATAGTTTCCGTCAGACAACAACTCCTGTGTAAAAGTTATGTTAAGCGTATGGCTCCGTGCTTCCTCTTCGCTAAGAATATGTATGTAATTCCCTGTCTCACTGTTGTCATGGTTAATGATAACGATAGTAAGGGTATCACCTTTGCTGACATCTTCAGGTAATTCTAACGTTACTGTAGGGGTATTGTCTCTAGTGAGATGATCCGTAGAGGAATCTCCACTGTCGGATGTTTCTGCAAGCTCTATGCTTACTGGTGCTTCTGCCGTGGTATAAAGCGTATGACTGTGTGTTCTCAGCTGAGTAAGATATGCATCGCTGTTTGGGGTCACTCCATTCATTAGGATATTTAGATAGTCAAGTTCACCGGAGGAGAGGTTTTCCGAAGAATTAAGTGCACCCAATACATGCAACTGCTCATTACTGAATTGTGTACTCCCTTCCAGTACCTGTAGCGTATGGATGATCTCCTCTGTTTCAGGATAGAAAGTCGATATACTCCCTGTATCATAAAAACCTGTATACTCAAGTGCTTCATTGATATTGGCAACATCAATAGTACCCGTATCCACTCCTAAGACCGTCATATCATGTGCATCCAGATATTCTCCGCTTTCCCAGGTATGCAGAGTATCTACTACATCTTGAACCACACTTGGGACATCTTCTGTGCTTTGCAATGCTAAATGGGTATGCTGTAATACCGTATTGATATTCTCAACAGGGATATTGCCCCTGTCTACACCAAGAACTTCAAAGTGTCTGTCATTATCCGCATCACTCAGTGTACCGTTCCTTGCATGGGCCAGTACGATCAGGGTTTCCGTATCTGACCCCCTGACATAATACTCTCCGTTATCACCGACCAAAGCAAACTGTAAGGTATCTTGCTGCTGGGCATCTTCCTGGGTATGGGCTTTTTCCAGTACGATACCCTGAATATTGTTTTCAAAAAGTTCTATACTGTTGATGGAAGTTGTCGCAAGTGCCGTATCACTATTGTTACGCTGTCCTTCATCATCTCCCTCCATGAAGGTCTGAAGGTCTTCATTCTGTATATCTTCCGCCAGCGTGGTTTCAACACCTTCCTGGGCTTTTTTTGCCTGATCTGCAAGATAGGCAAGGAAATCATCATCGATCTCTATGGCCGTATCACCGGGGATCTTCACCGGGTCGGGGTTATTGTCGAACAGGATCAACGCATCATCACTTTTGGCTTTGACCGTATCTCCCAGAACAATGGTCTGACCTTTACTTAGTGTCTGCTCTTTTCCGTAAACATCAACAACACTAACCGTACCCTTAATGATCTGTCCGACGATCTGCATACTTCTTCCTTTTTCCTAAAATGCATTATTGTAACAAAAAGAGATTAAAACAGGCTGGAAATTTACGCTATTGAAAAAAAGATCCCCTTGAGAAAACCTAGTGTTCTATCAGTCGGAAACCAAGATCCCCTCTGTTACTGTTCTGATCATACTCACTGCTGCTTTTAGAAGGCAAAAGAAAAGATCTTTTACTTCTGTAGGAACCTCCTTTAATAGCATGTTTTCCTTTGGAAGCTACCGTATTTGTCCATTCAAAAACATTCCCGAAAAGATCATAGATACCATCTGCATTAGGCTCTTTCATCCCTTTTTGGAAGAGTACACCACTGTCAAAATTCGCCTCTGCATACAACTTCTTCGGAGAAAAGCCCACTTTTGCCATTTGTGTCCACTGCAACTGTGTCGGAAGAGAATAATGTTTTTTTGTCTTCTGATTCAACCAATGTATATAGGCTTTTGCCCCATACCATGTCACATGTGTGACAGGATAATCCTTATAGGCTCTACTGACTGCAAAACCGTCTGCACGCTGCATGATATATCTGAAGATCTTCCCGCTGTAGAGTTTATGTCCATGACCGTCACTGTTTTGCCGTGCTGCTTTTGAGCCGTTAAGAAATCTGGCAAACGCTTCATAGGTCACTTCATATTTTGAAGCTTTGAAATCTGCTCCGCTTACCGGTACCATTGTATCGACATACGGTGCAGCGTTTACTGTTGATGAGGCTACGCCTCCTTGACCTTTTGTACCTCTTAAGTCAAACTCTTTTGTCACTGTCGAAGCATGTCTTAAAGCAAATATTCTGCTTCGTACACTCTTGTAGCCCTCTTTGCTTGCAAGCAGATATATCTTGTCGGATGCGGGGAGTGTTACTGTCATGCTGTCGCTGATCTTATAGGGTTTTTTATTGAGTTGGATCTCCTGATCATCTATCACCTCATAGGCAGTGACTTTTACATTATCGGGTTTTACCTCTATCTTGACCTTCCCTTCTCCTTTTGAGAGTGAGAATGTCTGCTGGGGATTATTGAACAGATCTTTGAATGTACGTTGTACCTGCAACGGTTCATAGTAAGGATTGTCAATTGTGATCATATAGGTTTTACCTTTTTTTGCCACAAAGGTTTTATCCCGCAGCGGCTCATTGTTCACTTTAACCTTTGTCACACCTATCTCAGTAGGGAGTACTACATTGATCGATGTATTAACCTTATTCACAGGCAGTCTATAATAAAGTTTGAAATCATTTTGGAAAAGTGTCTCATAGTCAATCTCACGCTCTATGGTCTCATGGTCTTTAGCAATGATCTTAAGTTTATAAGATTCTCCGTAACGGGCCGTAAAAACAGTGTTTTTCAAGGTTCTTCCGTTCAGAACGATCGTTGCATTATCCACATTGGTCTCTACCGTTACTGCCTGCTGCATAGGTGTTAACTCAGCAGAAAGATTCACAATGCTGTTTGCATTCACCGTGATACTCTTCTCATACGGGATATATCCGTCTTTTGTGACGATCACCTTATGTTTCCCGGTCTCAAGAACTGTTGTTCTGTCTTTATCAAGCACTCTCTTGCTGCCGTCCACATAGACAGAATAGCCCTTTTGTCCGACATGCAGTTTGACTTTCCCGGTTTTTGTCGGCATCGCTATATAAAGCAGTGCAGCCAAACCAATGACTCCAGCTATAATATATTGCAAGAGTTTTTTCTTATTTTTTAGTGCATCTATGAACTGCTGTGCACTTTGGAAACGATCTTCCTGAGAGATCTGCAGTGCTTTGTCTACCGCTTTAAGAAGGTGAGAATCATATCCGTTAAGCTTTTTGTTGCCTAAAGGGACATAAGGATCTTTTTCCCCTTTTACGATAGCATCCAGACGCTCCTTTGATTTAGGAGGAAAGGTATCGGTAATGAGCTTATAAAGCAAAACACCCATCGCATAGATATCGGTCGTTTGATTGATCTTTGGCGGGTTATCTACATTGATCTGCTCTATAGCGGCATAACGCGGTGTGGCTGCATTGAAATACTTCTTTGTCTCCTCATCATAAAGAATGACACTCGCACCGAAATCCAAAAGAATAGGGGAGCCGTCTTCTCTGATAAGAATATTCTCCAGTTTAATATCTTGGTGATAGACACCCACTTTATGGATCTGCTCCAAACCGCTGAGTAACGGAATAGCGATCTTGTAGATCTCATTATTGGATAGTCTTCTCTTTTTCTCTTTTTCTCTTTGTGCAAGATACTCTTTCAGAGATATCCCTTCTTCATAATTCATAATGAAATAGGTCGTATTGTTCTTATTCTCTTCTAAAGCAAAGAATGTTACGATATTGGAGTGACTTTTACCGGTAACCTTTACAAGGTTCTGTGCTTCTCCGATAAATATCTCTTTCATGAAATGAAAACTTTTCAATTCATGTTTGGATAATGAGGGCTTGATGATCACTTCATCATTCTCTCCTCTTGTTACGAAGCCTTTAGGAAAGAACTCTTTGACAACCAATAGTTTTTTACTGGCATCATTTGCCTCCAGCAAATAGATCATCCCGAAATTCCCGCTTCCGAGCACTTTAAGTATTTTGTATTTACCAAAAAGAAGCGATCCCACTTTTAAAGGTCTGTGTTCATCCTCTTTGCTTGCTATCCCCGTTTCACCTTCAAATCGTGTCACGTCGTCCTCTTCACCAAAGCAGGTGAATTGCGTGGCTTCCTCATCGAAGTGTGTGAAATCATCATATCCCATATCTATTCCTTGTTCCCCGTTCAAATAGATGAATTTTATCTATTTATTATAGAAAATATGCTGAAAAAATTATCAATTGCTGCTAAGCATATTTTGCTGTGCTTTGATGATAGGATTAAGGATATAATCCAAAATACTCTGCTTCCCGTTCATAATATCGACTGTTGCAACCATGCCTATCTTAATGGGAAGATGCTTCCCCTCTTTTTCAAGATAATTTTTTGCGGTTTTTACCTTCACTGTATAATAATGCTTTTTATCCAATTCATCAACGGTTGTATCCGCACTGATCGAGACAACCTTCCCTTCAAGTGATCCGTATGTTGCAAAATCATAAGCAGAAAAACGTACCACTGCTTTCTGCCCCGTATAAATGAATGCTATTTTTGAAGGAGCGATCTTTGTATCAATGATCAGGTGTTCTTCGGTAGGTACCACTTCCGCAATGACCCCTCCGGGTTTGACCACACCCCCCAAAGTGTTATAATGCATCTTCTTGATCGTTCCGTTAATAGGCGAAGTGATCAACGCCCTTTTGATCCGCCCTTTATCGATATTCTTTGCTTCATTGAGCTTTTCAAGTTCGGCAGTGACCTTTTCAAGTTCAGCTCGGGATTCACTTTGAAAAGAGAGCTTCGTATGAGTGATCTCCTCTTTCAGACCTTTGATCTCCGATTCTATTTTAGGGATCTGTGATCGCTTACTTTTAAGATCTCCCTCTATAGTATTACGTTGTCTCAACTGTTCATTGTACTGCATTTTTGAGACGACTTTATGTTGAAGCATACGTTTTGAAATGCTGAGGGTTTCTTTTGAGAGTGCCAAAGCTTTAGAGAGATTCTCTATCTCGATCTTCACTGTTTGCAGTTCTGCTTTTTTCTGTATCACTTTCTCTTTGATGATCGCTATTTTCTTTTCCAATGTGGTCTGTTTGGCATCATAAAGTTTTTTTTCCGAAAGAAGCTTTTTATACAATTTTGTATTGGAGATCTTCTCTACCTTAAAAGGAGTCTGTTTTGACTCTGCCAAAAGTCTCTGTTTTTTTGCACTTAAAGCATTGATATCCGCTTCACCCCCCAAATACTTACTTTGAAAGTCCGTATCATCTATACGTACGATGCTTGCACCTATCTCTACACGGTCACCATCATGCACAAAGATCTCACTGATGATACCTCCGTCAAAACTTTGGATATACTGCAATTCCAAGGAAGGAACGACTTTCCCTGTTCCTCTCGTCATTTTATCGATTTTGGCATAATAGACCCAGACCAAAAGTGTTACAACAAAAAAGAAAAAACTCCAAATGATCGCACGTGTAAACTTCCCGCCATGCATCAATATGGCAGCATTACGGTCATGCATATAGTTCAGATCCTCCTGATCTTTTACTTTTAGTTTTTTTAATTCTTTTTGCATCGGTAGCAAATATCCTCATAATTTTTTACTTATAGTAGCACGAGAAACTAAAAATTCACTGGGAGCAACTTTAAAGACAAAGGAGGATGTCCATCTTACTACTTGGTTATCACCCATTCGCCCTCTTTGTTGAGGCGGTATTTGATAGGATAGCCCGAATAGAGTTTGGTTTTTTTATTGTAAAACTGTATCTTTCTAAGAAATGCTAACTTACGGTTCTCTTCGATAACAAAGTAGAGTTCGTCGCCTTTCCATTCGACCAATTCGTTATCAGGGTCATTGACATCTCTTAGAAAAAATTCAAGCTGCCCTTGTTTCAAAGACTGCGGCGTATCATAATAGGCATGGGCATCCTCTTCAAAGCGTTCTTGGAAGAGGTCGATGATCTTTTCGGGTACTTTGGCTTTGAGCGCGTCGCGTATCTTTTTGTCCAGTGCGTAGAGGGCTTGGATCTTGGGGGATTTTTTGAGTGCTTTGTATGCTTCTTTGCTTAAATAATCATAATTACTATCTATAATTTCTTGGCTATCTAAAAACTTCCATCTTGGGAAAGGGGTAGGCAAAGAAAACGATTGTATTGCTTTGATACCATTTACTTTATCTGTTTGATACATAGTCTCAGGCTTTAATATAGTCTCTCCCACCTCTATCTTCCCTTTGATGTCACGAACAAGCCCTTTCTTGGCATCGTAGCTGTACTCATGTGCAGGGGTGGAGTCAATGGTTTTTTCTTTTTGAGACATATCGATACACACTCGGTTAAGCACATAGTGTTTACCTTTGGAAAATACTTCCAATGTTGCACATCCTCCGGCATCTGAAGGGATTTTTTCATTCTCAAGTACAAGAAGAGAGAGACTCATAGTATTGTCATGCGAGGTAATGAGACTATTAACCGTCTCCAGCGTAAAGGCTCTCTCTCCGGAAAAATTCTCATAGATCGTTACACCGTTTATTTTTGCAATGACATAGGCTTTTTGCGCTCTGATGCGTATCTTATAGATCGGCTTCTCTCCGAATATCTCGGCTCTGGTCTTGACCATGGGTGCTCCTTGTGGTGTCGTATTGTTAGTTTGTTGGTTATGGGTATCATCCGCACAGGCGTGCAGTGTCAGCAGGGTTAAAAAAAGCAGTATTGTTTTTATCATGCAGTAGCTCCTTTCATATGTTTTTCTATCTCTTTGATGAAGCTCATCGGTTCGATGAGCACGACGGCGTCTTCGGCTTTGTATTTGAGTTCGGGTTTTGATACAGCATGTTTTATAGCTTTTTTAATACCTTGTCCGCCCTCAACTCTATTTTCTTGGTCATTATGTGGTTTCACATACTTATACCACGCATAGTAGATCGACAGACCGTTGGTGCTGATGTCACCTTTGAAGGTGGGCATCTGACCTTGTTTGGCTTGGGCAATGCCCAGTTCGCAGATGATGGCGGCGCTGTCGTTGGAGCTTGCGGAAGAAGCCGCTTTGAAGCCTGCTCCCGCTCCCGCTTCCACACCGAAGACATCCAGCCCCACCTCGGCAAGTCCTTCAATGCTGAAACCTACCGTTCCCTCTACTTTTCCGGTGGAGGTGACGGTCTCTTTGTCTTTGAACTCCAGCTCCACTTTACCGCTGGCTTTACCGTCTATGGTAAATTCCAGTTTCAGCTTTCCGTTGGCGACATCATTCTCTTTGATGCCGTAGGTCAGTGCTTTCTCTATCAGTTTGGCGATGGGACCTCCCACCCCTATGACATAAGGCAGCAGGTCAAGTGTGACATTGGCTCCGTCAAAGAGCGTGATGCCAAAGTTTGTCTTTCCTTTCCAGTAGACCTCATGGCTTTTAGGGTCTTCATAGAGCATGACATCTTCGGCGACAAGCTCGAACTTGGTCTTTCCCGGGTCAAAGCTGTAGCTTCCGGTATTTTTGAAGATCCCTTTGCGTTTGGCACTCATCGCTTTGGAGGCTTCGGCGACTTTATAGACCTTGGAGACACTGCTTGCGAGTGGTCCAAAGAAGGAGGCGGGATCTTGGATCTTCGTACCCAAAGGGATCTTTTTGGGTGCTTTGTTCATTTCGATCGTGTTTGAAACCAGCAGTGTTCGGGTACCGTGTACGATCTCCAGTTCGCCTTTGATCTCTTTGGAGCCTCCCTCTACCGTAGCGGTTTGGTTTTGAAGATCGATGCCGGTGGTGTAGTAGCTTGCCACCGAGAAGGAAGCCGCTCCTTTGATCTTGAAATAGGGATGCAGGTAGAGGTAGGCTTTGGGTTGGTCGGTACACTTGATCGAATCTTTGGGAATGAGGGCGATCTCTTCATATTTGTTCGGAGCAAAGATCATCCCTAAAAAGTCGAAGATATTTGTGGCACTCTTTCCGCTTGCAGGGATCTGTCCCAGCAGTGCTTGGCGTTTCAGGCGTGCCACTTCCAGACGGCACTGGGCGAAGTAGGCTTCTTTGTCGCCCATCCCTTCACCTCCCAGTCCCAACTGCTGCCTAAGCGTACCCGTTGAGGGATGATCTTTCCAATACGCGATCTCTTCATCGATCTTTTTCAGTTCACTATAGGGGTCTTTACCCGTGACACAGGCATTGGCGAAGAAGACGGGTTCTGACTTTTTCGCTCTTGCTACCGCTCCTTTGATGTTACCGTCACTGTCGATCTCAAAGGGTTGTCCGCTGACTAGAACCTTCTTCTGTCGGGGGCTGAACGCTTCGACGTAGAGATTGCACTTTTTTCTGATGAAAGTGTGGGTGGAGGTGATCTTTTTATAGGTCGATTTGCCCTTTTTATCGGGTTCGGGGGCTACGATATGCAGAACAAACTTGTTATTCTCCGTATCAGAAGGCATCTCCCTGACACTGACATCTACCATCTTGTTACTGTCACCAATCGCCTTCTCTTGTCCGACCTTGGTGACTTTCAGTACATAGCTTCGTTTCTCTTCACTGATCTCCCACGGAGCGATCATACAGCAGCACTCCGCTTTCTTGGTGTTGCTTGTCGGTTCGTTGGGAGTCTCTTCGGTGGCTTTTTGTACCTCTTCACGTTTGGTCGGCTTAGCCTCTTGAGGCTCGGGTGCACTCGCCTCCGGTGCCGAAGGTTTTACGGGTGTGTTATCGGGTGTTTCGTTGCCTGTTATACCGGCAGCTTTTTCTACCTCCGTCGGGGTAGGGGCGGGGTTAGCCTTGGGTAGCTTTGTAGCCGTCTTAAGCTTCTGTCCCACACGTATCTTGTCGGCTGAACGTATAGAGGGATTGAGTGCCATCATCTCACGTACCGACTTTCTCTGACTCTTGGCGATCGCCCCGAGCGTATCGCCGCTCTCTACGACAATATAACCGTTTTTTTCTATCATGCTTCTTCCTCTTGGGGGATTATATCTAAAATGAACTTTTCAAAATATTCCGTTTTTTGCAAAGTGCTTAATGTAGGGTCATTGAGTACCTGTACGAACAGATGCTCCCGGCTGATAGCATCACCTTCAAGATGCCATGCCAGCATAAGAGCAAACACTGCTCTTTTCTCATTCAAACCGTATTTACGTGCCACTTTGTCGATATGCTCTGCAAAAGCATAGTAGTCCTCTCTCTGGGGAGGGAAAGTATTTGGAAGTGCCAATGCTTCAAATTTCTCCACGCACCCAAGTAAAAACTGCTCTTTTTTCAAGGCTTCAAGCTTTTGCAGATGTGCCACACTTAAATGTTTCATACCTCCTCCTTCAGATCGACCATCTCTATGCCCTCTTTAGAGTAAACATACATCACATCGGGGTCTTGCGCATCCACAGTGAAGAGCGCCCCGCCGATATCGTCATAAAACTCCGCCAACTCCTCTTCATTGTGAATGAGCAGATAGTTCTCTATATTTCTAGGGTCATAAAAACGGTAAATGATCTCATGTCCGTGATGTTCACTAAAAGGCACAATCATCCCTCGAAGCTCTGTTGCCAGTTCATCTAATGTTTTATGACTCACAACAAGTGTCAGCCACGTCTCACCCAAAGAGGCATGCAACAAGCCGTCAGTCAATGCATCATCCGCATCCAAAGCCATCAAATAGGGTGCCGCCTCTTCAAATCCGTGAAGATAGGGCTCTTTGAGCAGTATGCGTATCTGCTCTTCCCCCTCGATGTCCATAAGATCTAAAAAATCTTTATATATCCCCGCATCGACGATCGCATAAAGGCGATCTTTTTCCTTAAGCTGTGCCTGCAAATAGGCTTTGATCTTCTTCATTGGCTGCATCTCTTCTTACTCAGCTGCCAAAAGACAAGGGATGCAGATATCCTCTCCCTCAACAGCCTGAAGGCTCAGCTCTTTCGCACCACCGCCGCTACCAGCGGAGATCGCTACATTTCCTTTGATGGTCACATTGCCTTTCATCACAATGCCTGAACCGGTCAGAATGATCGTCCCGCCGTTTCCTTTGATGACCACTTTGTCACTGCCGCTGATAGTATGCACCTTCGTCACACTCTTAATATGCTCCCCAGCCTTAACGTCCTGTTTCCCATTAACCGTCACATCATAATGCCCACCCACCTTCAATGTCTGGTTGGCATAAGTCTCATCCATTCTGTGGTTGCCCACATAGGTAACCTTGTCTTGGTCTATCTTGGTTGCCTGGGTGTTTTTAACCTCTATACTCTGGTCATGTCCTACGGTAAGGGTCTGGTCTTTACCGATAGAGACGGTCTCATTATTGCCTACGGATTCTGTTCT
>JAUTWP010161481.1:0-11086 GCA_033042655.1 Cyathermia naticoides
TGTAGTACAGTCGGTAGCGTGTCCGTCTTTGAAGTGGTCAATCGTCAGATCGATCCTTCTCGGTGGAACCAGCTGCAGGTTGGCCTATATTCCATTCCAACCAGTGGTCCACAACTATGTACTGTCCTGTCTGTGCATATAAAAGATCCTTTGCTGCTTATCGAAAAGAGTACCCTATGTGGCAGCAGCAGGTTTCCTCTGAAAGAAATGTGTTAAAATTACTATATGAATGATGTCCAATAGCAGATGATAAGATAAAAATCAATGTGCTCCAGTGGCATTGTTAAACAAAACAAACTTTACTTTTTTATAAAGATATAGCACATAGGGTATTGACCTCTAAACCAGTTTACATCTTACCACACAGAATATACTTGAGCTTTACACAGGGGAGACTGTCAATAAATAATGTCGTGTCTCATAAAGTTTAAAATAATTTTCAATACAATTTTGTGTTGTATGGACTAGGGGATTGCTGTGTGGCTTCCCTGTATCACTTGTTTGTACAGTAATTCATTTGAAATTCTCATTCTTTACTGCCACACAAGAATGTCAATTTGAGGATTACGTTTTTTATCAGCAAGTTTTCCGGTGTGACTCACCCCAGTCTGTTATCCAGCATTGCAAGTAACCCTGGCATTTTATTATCTTTTGTGATGAAAGCAAGTTTGATTATTCATGTCTATACCGTGTCTGACTTGCTTGCTCGTCATCATCTGTGTTTCCATTCATCAACTGTCTGTGTGTGTGTCCACCCAGTCTGTTACCATCAGTTATGTCTGTTACCATCAGTTACATCTGTCTCAAGCAGTTACATCTGACTCCATCATTAAGTCTGACTCCATCAATTAAATCTGACTCCCTCCTCATATTTGTTTCCAACAGGTTAGGTCAAGTTGTTTAACGTCTATGTTCAGAGCCAGGCTGTTATAGCAGATGCCTCTGTTTCCAACAATTATGTCTGACTCCATCAATTTTGCATCAATTAAGTTTTGTTTGCATCAATAAAATCTGTTTGCATCAATTGCCTGACTTGATCAACAGGTCTTTTTCCACCCAACATCTGTATCTAAATCCACATCCACTTTAAAGACAATTCTGTCTATTTTCTGACTTGTTTTCCATGAACCCTTGTTTCATTTACTATATACCTTACTACATCACAAATCCTGTTTTAAATCACTATCTAACACCATGCACGTTTCCACCCATTCAGTAGCTACATACCGTATACTTTGTAGTAGATCATTTCAGAGATGGGTTTTTAAAATATTTTGAATGAATGAATAACAGCACATAAGTTACATACTGAGATTAAAATGAGGACAGGATGAATGCACAAGTAATGCTGCTTGTGAATTGTTTGGAAGAAACTGGTATAAGAGGTATACCTGCTGCTTGTGAATTTTTTAGAAGAAACTGGGTGGCACATGATTAATTTGAACCCATGCACACTGAATGTAGGAGGCTCAAACATGACAATATGTTATAACTTGTGAGGATCACACAGTTATTTACAGCTTACCTGCAGGTGTCCTCCTCTGCACAACAGGTGTACACAATATATAGACTGTTCTAGAAGCTTGTAAATAACAGCCATGCTATAAACACTGGCAGACAAAGTGAGAATGCAGGAATGTAGCTACATGAAATAATAAGTGAGTATAAATCATGCGACTCGCCGTGGACATTAGCACTCTGTGATGTGCATTTCTCAGTTCATGGATGGAATGGAATTTTTTTAACATGCTTACATCATTAAATAAGTGTTCAAGCACTTCTCAGTTCATTCTGTGTCAAGTCAAAATTGTTTAACATCTACATTCAGAGCCAGGCAGTTACAGCAGATGCCTATCACAGGCGCAGTTTTTGATTTTAGTCATCCACCTTGTCTGGGACAGGAACAAAGTGGGGGAGGGAGCAGAGGGGGAGCACGGTCACACTAACGAAAACAAGTGAGTTTCCGCTAGCCCAGTCTGGTGACTGGAGTGTGTAATTCTGGGTTAAGTTATTAAAGTTATAAACATGGTGACTGGAACATTCATCTTTATTCACATTGAAAATACAAAAAAACAGGTCTCCCTGCCTAATACCACATTTCACATTCTAAAATTGAAAAATGTTGTTTTGAGATAATCATGATTTAAAAAAAAAAGCATGTTAATTTTTATCTTATCATTGGTTATTGGACATAACACATAATATTATGGTTATTTTGACACATTTCTTCAGAAGAAACCCGTTGCTGGTACACTGGCTACTGGATTATTATACTGGATATAAACTCCGGTTTTCAGGGGTGAGATTTATACTAAATGGATACATTGAGACTGAATTGTTTGTCCGGTTTAGGGGGATTCT
Organism: Cyathermia naticoides; assembly: GCA_033042655.1. Classification (NCBI taxonomy): domain Eukaryota; kingdom Metazoa; phylum Mollusca; class Gastropoda; order Neomphalida; family Neomphalidae; genus Cyathermia; species Cyathermia naticoides. Next base: position 2,362 of record JAUTWP010161481.1, read on the forward strand.
AGTTTAGAGGGGATTCTGGTTTAGGGGGGAGTCTGGTTTAGAGTGGTTTCACTGTAATATTTTTCCCAAAAATATATTTAAATTTAATATTTAGAACAAATATTTTCATTACATTGATCTACATACAGATGCAGACATATTTTATTTCTGGCATGAATACAGTCATAAAAATGCCAGCACACACATAATTTAATGCTTTACCTTCTTTCTATTAATTTACTCCATGTGATCTTGTAATAAAATTCCATAATGTATATGCTTTATGACAATGCATAATATATAATGTATTGTCTAAGAATGCATTTAAATAACTACAAAACTAAAAAGAAGACAAAATGATGAAAGTATGCATAATGACAAATTGATGGTGTTTAAGAGGGTCTCCTCCCTATCGTTTATGGGCTCAATGACTGTGTGCACCTACTAACAGTGAACAAGGAAATCGTAAAGTTTATAATCGTTTTATTCCACTTGTATCAACTATGTCACATAAAGCAGCAATTGCATCAAGAAGAGTTGATGAATTGAGTCATTGAATAATACCAGCAGTCTGTGGTAACTAGCTCAGGGGTAGAGTATCTGACTGGGAAGTAGATGGTCATCGGATTGATCCTTTTGAGTGGACACATCTGCAGTTTAGTCTATTTTGATTTCCATGCAGTGGTCACAGTGGGTTCATCAAAGGACATTTTTGGGAAAGTGCATATAAAAGACTAATTGGAAAAGAGCTTTGTGGTGGCAGCAGGTTTATTTTTAAGACCATGTGTCTTAAATACAATAAACATGATGATAAAACTAACTAGAATTAAAAAATACAGGCCTATTTCTATGATGTATTCAGAATGAATACTTTTTTAGAAAATTGTTTGTCTTCAACAGCCAAAACTTATATTTTGGAAGACAAACATGGACCTAACATTATTTGTTTTTTTAAATAGTTTTTCCATTGAGGAGTTGTGCACATATCCTTTACACCCTTGCTAAACTTTTTCAAGAGTAGCCTATGTGGTGGCAGCAGGTTTCCTCTAAAAATGTGTCAAAATTAGCATATGAATGACGTCCAATAGCCGCTGATAAGATACAAATCAAAGTGCTCTAGTGGTGTTAAACTTTACTTTTTGCTCAACTTTTTCATAAGAATTTTTAATACTAGTAGTTTAAAACAACCAACACATTAATGTTATTTCTATATATACGTATTATTATCGTACATTGATGGTGTGACAATGGCTCGTTCTGTGTTACCTGACAAACGAATGTAATGGAATCTCACTGTCAACTCAAGATGAGAGGCTGACCTGGTTTCAAGTCTTGCACTGTTTGTGTTGTGTACAGTGGGTCAGTTCTGGTCTGTGTACCTACTTTATGTTATGCAGCGTGTGTCAAACACACACACTCAGATATGGAACAAATAAGGACATATTTGCTCTCCGCTCCAGGTAAAATATGATTTCTCTTCACACGTTGCTGGTTTAGTCAATCTAAAAGTTTTATATTTAATGTGATTATGTTGATAAAGATTTATTTTGTGTGATTTTGTATGTGTGGAAAAGTAAACATTGTTTTACTGCAGAATTCTTTACATGTTTTTGTTGTTGTTTTAAATTTGTTTATAAGAGGTTGTAGTAAATTTCTTAAGTTCCTACAGTGACTAATTTCCTCCTTTTTCTGTAGTGAGTTTCACATTCATTTACAGTAAAAGTTGTCATGTTACTATTCAACAGATTATATTTGCAAAGCCTAAATATTATAAATTTCTCATTGTAATGCTCTTGTGACAATTTCTTTTTAGCACAGGTTTGATGAATGTGCATCAAAAAAGTTTGTTGTATTTAACAACACTAGATCACATTGATTTTTATCTTATCATCGGTTATTGAACATCAAACATAATATGGTTGTACTAATACATTTCTTTTAGAGGAAACTTGCAGATGCCACATATGCTACCTTTCCAATAAGCAGCAAGGGGTATTTTTATATAAAAGTGAGCAGTGTCTACAATAGCACTTCTGGGTGTCTGAAATGTTCGGACATTGTGCCCAGGAGGGCATGCTTGAACACTGTTTTGCGATGTAAGCACATTAAAAAAATTCCATTCCACAATAGTAGAGGGTGTCTTTTTTAAATCTTTTTTAATATTCACTGATTAAGTTTAAAATGTGAGTGTTTTGTTAATATAATTATATTCATTCTGCACAATGATAATGGAAATGCTTTTTTTAAATACTGATGATGAATATTTTACCTTTTCAGCTCAGAGCATTTACAACAAGAAGTGGAACGAAGGTTACGTAATGTGAGTAATGTGTGCTCTTTGTTTGTTCATGAATAAGTAGGGAGAGTTTTTAACTTCTTTCCTTCTTAGATGATTAATTTTTTATTTATTTAATGATGCCACTAGAGCACATTGATTTTTATCTTATCTATTGGATTTTTATCTATTGGATGTCATTCATATGATCATTTTGACAGATTTCTGTTAAACTCACTGCTGCCACATATGTTACTCTTTTTGATACAGCAAGAGATCTTTTATATGCACTTTCCCACAGACAGGACAGCACATACCACAACATTTGATGAACCAGTTGTGGAACACTGGGTGGAATGTAAAATAGCCCAAACTGCAGGTGCATCCACTGAGGATCAATCCAACAACTGACTGCTTCAAAGGTGGATACGCTACTGACTGAGCTACATCCCGCTCCTGTTTATGAATAACTAGGGACAGTTTTTAACCTGTCCTTGTTAGTTGAAATGAGTTAATTGTATGTATTATAGAGAATTTATGCCATGAATATTTTTATTAAGTTGATAGCAGATCTAGCAATTTTGAAGAGATGTGAAGGGATAGTATCAAAAGTAATATAAAATTTAAGATTAATGAACTTTTTTAATAAAAATAAATAAATTAGTGTGCAAATGGATATGACCCCTAAATACTCATCCTTATGAACACTTGTAAATAAAACAAACATGTCTTAAGCAGCCACTCAAGGTAGTAACAAAATGTGGCCTCTTAAAACAGGTGGCTGCTTAATGCCAATTATATTTACTAAATTAGCTTATTTGGGAGATAGGTGGCTGTTTATTACAGGTGGCTGCTTGAGCAGGTTTGACTGTACATTAATTACCAATATAAGATATAAAGTAAAATTGTTATCATTGGTAAGGAAATTATAAATATCGACAGATCAAAACCATTTATCACATCATGTCCATCAGGGACGTCTCCAGTGACCTAGTCAGTTCCGCCCACTATTTTCACCACACTATTTTCACGAGTTTAAAAACAGCAAGAATGCACTCGAGGGCATCTAGAACTGTTTAAACTCTCATGGGTCACCTCACTCTTTATGATCCGATTTTCAGACTGAATTCACATAACTGTTTTATTCAAGATTAAAAAATAAAATTGCAATATAAAATAAATAAATTAGCTGCACTGAATAATAATATTTTAAAACAACTGTAAGTGTACAATGGAAACAGGTATGAGATAATAATTATATATAGACTTGTCTAAATCAGCATTTGTCTTAATACAGATTTCTGTGTAAATCAGCATGATTTCAGTCATGTCAAGCTACAGTAACTGGATAAACGCTGTCTATATAATACCAGTATTCTGTCTAAACCAGCATATATTGTTGGTCCCAAGTGAATCTGGTTTAAACAGTCCATTGTATCCCTTGTACACCTATAACTGTTTAATGAAAATAGAAATATTTGTTTAACGACACTCCAGTACAAAAATAGAAGATTTTAAAAAGAAAATTTAAACAATATTTATTTCCATATAAAGAAAGGAATGGGTTTGGTGAACAGGCAATGCCTATATCAATGCCTTTCCCTAAAAATATAAGATCGGCTATTGGATGTGAATGAAAGCAGGAATTGAGATAATAATTATATCAGTTTTGTGCTTATAAAATGCTTCATTGGCAGAATGTTATTATAGTTATCTGGTCTGACATCAGGACATGAAGCTTGTTTAATCCTGTGTACAGCTGATTCTCTTATAATCCTGTGTATAGATAATCCTGTTTAATATGGCTTACCAGACAATAAACAGTTACATAAGAGAGTAAATATTTTCTTTTTTTAGTGCTTCTTATGCTAAATACCTGCGTTCTATTCGACTGTGTGATAGCTTTATGAATGACTGAATATTCGGGACAGCGTTGTAGCCTAACATAGTCAGTTGTATGATGAAGCATTGCATCGGTGCCTACAGGGCATGTATGTGAAACGTATAGGAACATTTAAATACGAGTGGAAGTAGCTGTTGTCCATGTTGACTCAGCTAATGTGGCCAGGCATTGATCGTTTCTCACCTGTTTTCAACTCCGTGAACATTCCCGATAAAACATCTTGTATGTGAAATTGTCTGAACTGCCTGTTAAAACTCATTGGCTGGTGGTGTGATAGGCATGCTGCCAAATCATACACAACTTGAATCTCATATTTAGTCGGTTTGAAAAAAAAATGATGGCATGGAAATGTTAATGATTGATCGTTTCACCCAGAAATTAACTTGCTAAGGATATGCATGTTATTTCTGACAGTTTTTCTTTGTTTGTGATCACACCCAAACTGTCTGTGTGTAACTATTTTTAGTTGTGCTTTTCCTATACATTTGACTTCAGGAGTTAACAGTCGTTCAAAGGCATCAAAAGTTTAACGGTTTTTGAAGGACATCAATAGTTTAACATTTGTTCAAAGGCATTAATAGTTTTACAAGAGTATCAGTAGTTTAACAATTAGCCAAGAATAACACAAGTTTAAATGTGTTCAAAGACATCAACAGTTTGAAAAGGATTTCAGCAGTTTAATATTTGTTTAAAATCATCAAAGGTAAGTTTTTAATTTATTTGATAATTTATAAATTCAATCAAATATTGAACCTTTGGAGCAAATATAAATTCTGTTACTGCAATTTTGTAGTGTTATCCATTCTCTATCCAACCTTAAAATTTAGTTTGTTAGTTAGTCAGATCTAGATTAAACAGTCAACCAAGGGAGATAACAAAGTGGTTTCTCAACACAGGTAATTCTTTAAAGGTATGGTCCCATAGAGCCTGCATTGGTAAACAATGGGCTATGACGTCCCAAATCTCAGGGTCCACTAAATCATATGTCGATGCAGGATGGGCTCCACGATGCTCCATGATTCTTCCATCATAGCCCATCGTGTACCAATGCAGTAGGCTTTATTGAACCATAGCTTAATAAATTTTACAAATTTAACAAGTAGGCTGGACTGGATAACCAATTAGTTTTTTTCAGAATATGATCTATTTATAGAAACTACACTTGATACATGTATACCACATGTATTAATTGAAAATAGATATTTAATAAATTGTTAAAGGTGCCGTCAAAATTAGACACCTCTAATGCTTTACAATGCTAGACTATAATAGTGCATGACACTTGGACCTATCCCCCCTCACCCCCCGAGCATTACATGCTATATGAATGGTCTCAAAGAAAAGAAGTAAATTATGAAATGATTATGGAAGTAATTATATTTAGTATGCTGTAGATCAATAACTATTATAAACCAGGAGCTCTCATTAAAATTTGATGTCATTAATAAATGATTGACTCGGGTCTTCCTCAATTAACATTGTTTACTGAGAACAGGTAAAATAATTTACACGCTTACATCACAAATAAGTATTCAAGCACACCCCTCCTGGGCACAATGGGTTTACTATAGCTTTGGTGGCTTATAACAGAATTTGAGCAGGATGTAGCTCAGTTGGTAGCATGCCCATCTTTGAAGAGGTCGGTCGTCAGATTGATCCTTCTCAGTGGACACATCTTCAGTTTGGGCTATTTTCTGTTCCAACCAGTGCTACACAACTGGTCTATCAAAGGCTGTGGTATGTGCTGTCCTGTCTGTGGGAAAGTGCATATAAAAGATCCCTTGCTGTTTATTGGAAGGAGTACCCTATATGGCAGCAGCAGGTTTCCTATAAAAGAAATGTGTCAAAAATTACCATATAAATGACGTCCAATAGCCGATGATTGATAAAATCAATGTGCTCCAATGGCATTAAACAAAACAAACTACTTTTTATAACAGAATTTGACAGCCATATTGAGATAATATTGCAAGATTGGCTGACCCATATTAGTGTGAAGATCACTGTATACACCAGCTGTAAAAATCTATTCTGTTTTACATACAAAGCAAATATTGGTCTAACCAACTCTAATTATCCGTATTGTATGTCCCAACAGTGAGGCTTTGTATTCAGTTCATCTCCCTGTACAAAATATATTCAATATAACATATTAGTTTGAGGATTTAGAATGTGTGATATTATATGTTTGTCATTTCCACAATTCATTATTCTTGTCCAATATATGTGACTGCCATGAGATTTAGGGTCCAAATTAGGTATTATGTCATAGCCAGAAAAGTGTGGCAAAGTTCGACGTTATAATCACAGTTTAACTTGCCACAGACCCTATCTAGCCATGAAAATAAAGGGACAATGCTATATGAGTTCTTACATGCATTTAGGGGATATATAGCTACAAAACCAATGTAACATTTCATTTTTGAGAAAAACCTCATTTGGACCAAAAATATTTATTATAATACTATACTATTTACCATCAGTCACTGTGAATGCAATTACAGTCAAACCTGCTAAAGTGGCCACCTGTAATAAGCAGCCACCTGTCTTCAAAGGTCACCTTTATTTTCTCCCAAATCAGCAAATTTAGTACAAAATAGCCTGTATTAAGCAGCCACCTGTCTTAAGAGGCAACCTTTTGTTACTCCTTGGGTGGCTGCTTAAGACAGGTTTTACTGTACTTGTGATAAAAATAGGAGTAAAAAAAAGACAAACTTGAACATTTAAAAAAAAACTAAAAAATGTGTACCCAAGTGCATGTCAAACAGATTATAAAACTCAACTTGAAGGGTATTTTGTTCAAACATGTGTCTCTTAGACCCCGACTATTGTTTGAGTGTTCATAATCACTGCATTATTGTTCCAGAATTCCTTTCAAGTTAGTTGTATCTGAATAAAGATCTCAATTTGATAGTAGGAGCTACAGGTTCAAACTGAGATAGAACTGATTGTGTGAACTACATGTTTCTTCTAGAAATATTCTATTTCCAGGTATAGAAACTAACGCTTGCTCCAGGTGATTTGAAATCACTGGGGATGATTACAATTTAAATGACGCTAGTCCCCTGGGCCAGTAATTCTGAGCAGATGTCACATACACTCATTTTACTGTCACAAATCTAGGTAATGTGTGTTTATTGAACAGCTTGCTTGCTAGAAACCATAAAATTTTGTATTTTCTATGTGCTCCAATAATGGGGGGCTAGTGATTTTTCATGGGGACTAGTAACTTTTAAAGGCTGCTAGTCCCCCGGGCCGGTGGAAATATTTCTTAATTTCTGCCCCTGATATCTTCAGACATCTTCTATTTGCAGTCCTAATGGGTCTGAAGTTGAATACAATCACATTAACCTGCAAACATACACACATAGCTTTTGTAAATGCACTGGATTAAGTTGTCAAATCCTACTTGATGACACGGCCCAGGTTAAAATACAATAGTATTAAACTGTCAGAAAGTCTGTTTGTGTCACACCCTTGTTTAATACAGACAGATACTGGTTAATTTAAAACCATGCAAATACCTGACGTCAAGGGTTGTCACCACAATGCATGAGTAGCTCCACCAAACCAAGCCACATGTACATGGACATCATTAGTGAGGTGTTGTTATAGCTAGTATGGAGATATCAAATGCAATCACACACTCGCCATCAGTACAAATATGTTAATATCAAAGTGTTAAAGTGCCTGACAGACTCCAGTTGACATGCTGGGCCGAAATGACGAATCTTGTTTTGGTTAAATGGGTGCATTTAAGCATTGTAAATGTATGTACCGGTGTCACAGGAAATCTTCCCCCCTGAAAATTTCCCCCCCCAGGGGGCAAAATTTCCTAGGAAATCTTCCCCCGGGGGGAATATTTCCTAGGATATTTACCCCCCCGGGGGGGAAATTTCCTAGGAAAAAATACCCCCACCCAGGAAATTTCCCCCCCCACTTTCAAATGTCTATTTCATAAGTGGGCAATGCTTTATACAGGTTTCTACATACATGTATGGACATGGCAGATCAGAATAGGACAGGACATGAGATAGGGAGACGTTCATTGGAAAGAATTCCCTTACCCAGAAAATTTACCCCTCCCTCTTTATGTTTATTGTAAATGTTGTCAATGCTTTGTACTTGAAAAAACATCCTGGTGGTGGGGCAGATGTCCTAGCCAACATCCCTACTGAGGGGCAGATTTCCTAGTCATCATTTCTACTGGGACAAAATTCCTATCCAACATTTCTACTGGGACAAAATTCCTAGCCAACATTTCTACTGGGGCCAGATGTCCTATCCATCATTTGTAGGAGAGGGGTAGATTTCCTAGCCATCATTTCTACGGGGAGAGGGGGAGATTTCCTATCCATCATTTCTACTGGGGGGATATATCCATCATTTCTACTGGGTGGGGTGGGGGTAGATTTCCTAGCCATCATTTCTACTGGGGTGGGTAGATTTCCTAGCCATAATTTCTACTGGGGGAGGGGGTAGATTTCCTAGACATCATTTCTACGGGGGGGGGGGGGGGGATTTCCTAGCCATACTGTTTACTGGGAGGCCACTGTTGCAAATTTGCA
>JAUTWP010161592.1:0-11086 GCA_033042655.1 Cyathermia naticoides
GGAAAACCGTACTAAATTAAAACCGTACTATTTTAATTTTGTGTACTTTGTAATGTCTTCGCATGTTCGATCGTCGAAATGACAACAATGTTTTCTCAAGGAAGTCCACTAAAAATAATTTTCAGCAAAAATGCGCTCCAGCCAGTCCATCTTAGTAGTACGGTTTTCCATTGTACGAGGATAATGGTTAATTTTAGTATGGCAAATGTTTTTTCCTTATAATTATCCAAATGTGTTATTTTTTATAACTTATTAAATTATTGGAAATTATTTCTCATTAAAGCTACAAACTCTAATATTTCGTGTAAAATGGAATTTGAGTTATTATAAACCTGGGATGATCAAAAACACATTGAATGTGCCAATTCTTTTTATTTTAAGCAATTTAATTTGAACAGTTAAAAAGGCTGTTATATAACTTAAAGATATGTCTTGTATCAGTATCTTTAACATGCTCAGCCTTTTTGGATAATTGTATTAATACAATGTACTTATCTGTTATTATTTATTTCTGTTATACTAGCCTGCTTCTCATGAAGCTGTCGGTCAAAACATGGAATCATCAATGTAATAATATATCCTCAGGGCTTTCAAATTGTTTTTGAGTAGAGGGGAATTAGGTTAAAGTAGCAGGCACCATAATGCTTTGGAATCATGTAAATACAATGTACCTTAAAAACAAACAATGCATATTAATATTTTTTGGTGTTCTGTGAAAAGTTGCTGGCGCAGTAGGCCCCAATAACCGGAGATCCCTCACGCTTAATTTGAAACCCCTGATCCTGTTCTATGTGCATGGAAACTGAATAAATTTAAACATTGATAGTTTGTTTATATTTTACTTTTATCTGCTGGATCGAAGATAAAAATGGATGTGACCACACTTCAGTTTTCCTGTCTTGGGCGACAGAAATGGCTGAGGTCATAACCGGGGCCCAAGATGGGTGTTTGCTATAACAGCTTGCTCTGAATGTGGATGTTAAATGGTTTGACTTTACTATGAATATAGGTTTTTAATAACATTGCAGTCAACTGTATATACCAGTACAATGATCGTCATGCTGCCTGTCTGTATCATTGATAGCATGAAGTCTTGCCAAAACCAACATTGTTATACATTTTTATACTGTCCAAATACTTGAATTTATCATTTTTAGGGTTGAAAAATATGTTTTTGTATGTAAATTATTTAATGTAGGCTTTCAATTTTTTCAAATGTTAAATATACAACCCTATGTCAATATTTCTACTCACTATGTTAGATCTTGTATCTATGATATCATTTCATTCATGTTTTGTATGCAATACATGTTTTTATTTCTATATGCACTTCTTGTTAAATCTTTCTGCTAGATTTATAGTTTGTGTTGCTTTTGAAGCTAGCATTAGTTGTCATAAACTGAATAGAACTGCCTGTTTAATTTAAAAGCCCTGTAATTATATTTAGCTCTGGTACACAGTATATACGTTTAATCACCTTTCTTTTGAGTTGTCAAGTCAGGAATATTCTAAGGAGTTAAAATTATGATTAGGAGCCATATATATGAAGTCTATAAATTTCAATATGTTTAATTCTCTATATCTTCCATGCAAAATATCTGTTGATTAGAGGATACACAGTTAAATGCATTATACGTTCTTCATGTATATTCAGCCTGAATAGATCTACTTAAATCTGTTTACATAATTTAACCACTTGTACATAAAACATTTTGGTTTGAGGCTTAATATGCTGACCATAGATTTGTATAAATAAAACATCTAGTTCGTGAACGTCATGTACAAAACAAGGGAAAGCCCAATCATATTAAGTCAGATTTGTTTTCAATTTGAGAAATTTTGGCAATTAAAAAATCCATAAACACTCACCACTTCAAAAATTCAATATTTAGGTTTTAAGTGAAATTATTTTAGCTTAAAACAAATACTACAACGTTTGTATAAAGTGATTTTTAGCATCACCTCAGAAAAACATTTATTTATGAATTACCCTGCTAACTGTGTCATTATGTACATGTATGTTCACGTTGTATTTGCTTTTAATATAGTTTAGCTAGTACCGTATACTCCTATTTTAAAAAAAGATGAGAACCATGCATTTTATGAAAGCAAAAATATTTGAATTTTACATTTCCTTGTCATAAGTCATTGATGAAAAACACTCAGAAAATGGCCTTTACTAGAATTATATAGATCATTTTTTGTTTAAGGAATTTTGAATGATTATTCAGTAAGTTACCTTATGTTCAGTAGTCATTATTCCTAACTCACATATCTTTTTCCCATCCCATTAAAACTAAACACTTACCAGAAGAAATAATTTATAGAATCTGTTTGAGGGAATAATGTTCTTATATTAAAAGTAATACTTGTTATTAAATTAAGATAAATATTTATTTATTCATACATGTACATATCATTACGGCACTCCTCCATCCTGCATTATGTTTGAGACATTTTGTCAATGTGATACTGAAATGAATTCCTTGAATAAATTTAGTTTTTCCATGTTTTTGTTAACATTAATTTTGTCTGAAGTTATATCATATCTCTTTGATCATTCATAAAGCATGGGACTCTATTTCTGAGTGTTTGAAGTTATATCACATCTCATTGGTCATTCATAAAGCATGGCACTCTATTTCTGAGTGCTAGTCTGATATATCTCATTTGTAAGGCTTCCTACTACCTCCATATAACATTATTGAACTGAACTGCCCATAGACCTTACTGCTCCATGTATGACATACTTTATGGATAATCCATTGTAACAAGCAATATTAAGCCTGCAATATCTGGAATATTTTTAATATTTAACTATTTAGAATAGATGTCCCATTTTTTTTTATGTCTATGAGTATGATCTTCTGTTTAAAAACAACGGCTATATCAATCTACGTCGTGTAAAAACACTGCTGCTGGACTTTGTTAAACACATAGTGGGACGCCATTTTAACTTCTTTAATATACTGACACCCATAGAAAACAGCACTCATTTATTTGTCTCATTTTTTGTTTTAGTGGAGATGTGATCTGAATGAATGCAAATGGATGGAATGTCATGTCAAACTGTACTTTGTACAAGTGCTAAAGCACATTATTATTTGGGAGCACAATTCTTGAAAATCCTCAAAACACTTTTAATGAGTTGGTGCTGCATTTTCTATGGCTATCAGTATGTTAAAATGTGGTAGCAAATTCTCATAATTGTGTGAAGCAATTGATGATACATGTTGATAGGGAAAATGTGTTTATTAAAGTGATATAAGATTGAGAGGAGAGAGATTGTAATAGTCAGTCACTAAAAATATTCATGATTTAACAGCGGTAAACATGCAAATGAAACATCATTGTTTTCCAAAATGGTTCCATTAATCTTTTTATTTTTTAATTCATGACAAATTTCTTCACAATTGAATATATTTGCAAGTAGAAGTAGAATACATTGTGAGATTAATATTGTTGATAGCATGAACAAAATTGTGACAATCTTGCATAATACAGTTATTCCAAAATTACTGTATATTGATATAATGTAGATATATTTTATGCAATATTTTGTATCTTATGTGACATTTTTGTGATTGGTTAAAAGTTCACACATCATACCTGTTAACCGTTGATGTTTATATTCCTGATACATCATACTTGTGTAATGGAAATACATACTTTTTGTGATGTTTTGGATCTTTTACCTTATTTATTTCTATTTTTAATTGGTTTTAGTTTGTACATGCAGTACATTTCAACCATTGATACATATAAATCACCAAGCTGTGGTTCACATTGTTACGTGCCGTCCTGTCCAAGAATGTGCATATGAAAGACCCAGTGCTGCTTTTTGGAAAGCATTCAGCATGACTGTCTGCCGGATTTTCTCTGAAGACCATGAGTTAAAAACTATCAGGGCTTGCACTATGAGAAAAATCTCTTAGCCACTGTGACTAAATTTCTTTAGCCACATTTTAGTGTTTTAGACAAACCTCTCTTTGGTTAAACCATTCTGATAATTTATTTCCATTCCAAACAGTGCTTCACAACTGGTCAACGGTCGTGGTAATATTTTATACTGTCTGTGGATGATGCATGTAAAAGATCCCTTGTTACTAATGGAAAAATGTAGATTTCAGAATATCCATAAGATTGACATCCAACAGCCAATGATTTTAAAACAACGCATTCTAGTGGGTGTTGTTAAATAAAACAAACTTTACTTTTTATTATGATGTTACATGTTAATGCATTGGTCTCTTTCACACAGATGGACTATAACATAGGATTATAATGCATCAGCAATACATAATAAGCAGGTATTAATCTACAATACAATTTGGGGCTGGTCACAGGCTCCATTCTCCTTAAAAAATTATTTCATTCAAATTCCCAAAATTCATTAGAAGTTTCCCAATTTTTAACTTTTAGTGAAACATTTTTTCCCCATTTTATAAGAAAGCGACCCTGATTTTTATAGCTAGATTAATGCCTGCATTAAGTTGGATAACTTTGCGATCAAGTGTTCACTGCTTGCTACATGACAATTACCATTGTCTATACCAATACTCAACCAATAGTTTAGCAAAAATTTATTTTGAATCCTCCATAAAGAATGGATTTACCTTATAAATAATGCTATTACCATTATGTATGATTATATGATGTTTTTATATTGCTAAGAAAATAACTGATATATCAAATTTAATTTAAATGAATAAAAATCAATGTGGACAAATATTGTAACATTTGCTAAACGTTTTTGGTTGAGTATACATTAGTGCTAACATATCAACTTTATCATTGGTCTTGACAAATCGTATCATTGATGTGATGTTTACACTCAATGCCAGTGTGATCTATCATTGATGTGATGTTTACACTCAATGCCAGTGTGATATATTACTGTTCATTTTGTACAGTAAAAACTATATTCACTTAGAAAATAAAGTATTTCATTATATGAACCTGTTATTGTACTTTTTAAAAAACAAACAACAAACTAATTACTAATTCAAAATTTATTCATTTCATTAAGAAATGATGATATATAATCTGATAATGGTAAAAAGAAAATATTACATACATGTCATGTAGAGAAAATACACAATTAAGTGGCAATATATTTCTTATGCTGATAGTTTGTGAACAAAGCAAACTTTAAATCTAAACAAAATTAATACTTTGTATCAAAACATGCCAAGTGCTTTTCACTTTTTGATACTGGTTAACATTAAATTTTCCTTTTTCTTTTACAAATGTATACATATGTACATTTAAATTGATACACAGATCTAAAAACATGATAATATGCTGGCATGAAAACATCCATTTCTCCTCTCGTGTTACATAATTATACAAATACACATAATACACACTGACATTGATATTGTACATTTCTAGTTTTCAATTCTCTTCACCTTTAGGAAAGGTTTTAGGCTTATTTGATGGATATTTTAGTTACAATTACAGTTTGCTCTCAAACCAACCCCACAAATGATTATGTAGGAAAGTTGTCTTGTATTACCACAAAACAAACAAGGATTGTGAAATACTAAACAAAAATATTCTTTTAAGAATTTTAATCAAAGTACGGTAGTACAGCAATATTTTTGTTATTATTAATTTTTTTTCATTCTTAGTTTCTTTGGTCTGGTAAAACATTTTCAATTATAAAAGAGAATATTAAATCTAAAAAAATGACCTCTTGAGAGTATCTTAAATTGTAGTTATTTTAAATGTGCTGTAACTTGATCAGTTAAGGACGAATCAAATAAAACTGCAGGGAACAAAGAACATGTTTATGACTACTATACTAATGTACAGGCACAAAATCTACACACAGAATTAATCCTCTATATAAAAACATTGTATTCAAACATCAACTTAATACAGATAAATGACAGTTGAACTTCCGACAGCATTTATATAGATGTAATTTCTAATATTCTCAACTAGATGCCCCTGATTCAGTTTGTCATTTTATGGGTGACATTGCTTAGTGATAAATTTTAATGTCACATTTTGATATTGCTATCATTTAATTTTGTTAGCATTTCAACAAACAACTGCTGTTTTTAACTTTTTGCAAATATACTGGTCAGTCTTATTTCAAGCAATAGCCGTTATACGAAAATAGAATGAATATTTTCAATAAAACGGAATTATTCGTTTTAATAAAACAATCAATATTTTCAATAATACAGAATTAATAGTAATTATTCTGCCAAAGTAAATAAAAACAGGTTCTATTTGAGTCATAATTGATAAAAGGTATAGCTAATCCTGCTACAAGTAAAAAAGTTCTTATTCCAATGCTCTTGAAGAAATCTTATCTAAATACAATTATTGAATTAGCTGCATCTTAGACATTTCCTAAAGTCACACAAGAGTTGACAAAGATTGGACGGACGATGGACAGACCATCACAGAGACTGACAATATTTAATAACTTAAATTTCACACAAAACCTTTTACAATAAAATTGTTAAAGAAAAGTTACAATGTTTATCACACAGTATACATCAAATGAACTGTGTAAACAGATTAATAATTTTATTGTTTTAATTTCTTTTGAGGTAACCTTCAATAAATCACAAAGTATTTATTTTTAAACAAATTATTGAATATGATACACACAATTATTTACAATATTTAGAGAACAATAATCAGTGTTTCCCCTGGGTTACAATCACCATTCACAAACACATCAAACAGGCAAGATTTCAAAACAAAATTTATACATGGAACCTACAGTAGCCTACTAGCTGAAAGGGATTATAATTATACTGGTATAAAAAAAGGAAAATGTTGGTAATGTTTTACATTAGAAATTTATACTGGATTAGTTAAATAGACAGGTTTATCTAGCTTGTTAGATCAATAAAGTTTTTTAGTGCTGTAATCCATAATAGAAACAAAAGAAAAATCTGGTTTACACACGAATGTAATTATGCTTAAAGAATTTCATATAGGTTTGCATAGATGTTTGAAAAACATTAAGAATCCCATAAAAACAGTTTAGTAAACACCTTTCTTAAGATAATTAAGTTATGAGCAGTGACAGTTTCTTTTGTTTGTCTATTCAAATTATTCATGTACTTATAAACAATATAATATTATTACAATGTACTATATTTTGTACATCATATGTGACACAACACATGTCCTGGATGCAGTGAATGGCTTGAACCATAAACGATGCTCGGGAGAGGCAGCTGCTATAACAGCCTGGTTCTGAATGTAGATGTTAAACAACATGACCTGACCATAACATTTTGGTCCAAATGAGGGGCAAAAAATTATTTTATATGGTTTTTGTAGCTATGTATCCATTAAGTGCATATGAGAAATCTTATAGCATTATACCTTTTATTTTTAGCATAGCAGGTGCACAGCATGTTAAATTGGAATTACGTCAAACATTGCCAGGTTTTTTCTGACTGACATCATTTGGACCCAAAAGTTCAAGGTTTCTTCTTTGGTTTAGTGATTTAGTTATAATTGCTAATAAGCTTACATTAATATCTCTCCCTAGGGAAACACTGACATTTTCTACATTCATGAGTTTGTTATTGCACTGATGTTAAAATTTTCATCAAATGAAGAAGCCAAACTATAAATAATACATCTGGGTTAACGGCTATAGCACTATAAGAAAAATAGGACATACTGTTTTATAATACGATATTAGACATTTTCCTGATCAAAACTAAACATATGGTACTGTTTCTTGAAGGGTCTTTGGACCAACTTTCAAAAACTGTCTAAACCAGATTCACTTGGGACAAATGAAATATCCTAGTTTAGACAGAATTTATCCAATGTTACAGTAGCTAGATGGGACTTTGAAATTGTGCTGGTTTACACAGAAATCTGGATTAGAAAAGTTGGTTTAGACAGTCCAATGTACTGCTTCTTGAATTGTCTTTAGACCGACTTTCAAGGACTGTTCCAGCAATAAACAAAATATTCTTAACATTGTGTGGCTTTCTAAGACTTTTCCAATGATAGACAAAATACTTTTGTGAGTTTTGAGTTTCAATGTGACAGTTTGATTTTTACAAGCAATAGACAAGATATTATTTGACAGTTTGTTATCACATCAATTTCAGATGTCAGTATAATGTAATTTGGTTGATCCTGGGTTCGAAATTAAGAATTTGTAACCCACAGCAATTTTGAAGATTTTTTAGCTGTGGTTTTGATTTTGATTCAACCTATGGCAATTTGTTAAAACAACTTTTGCAACAAATAAACATAACAGAAGTTATTTTGCCAGTGGCCAAAAAATCCCATCAGTGAAACACCTTGCCTACAACAATTTGTACAAGACCAGT
This sequence comes from Cyathermia naticoides, assembly GCA_033042655.1. Lineage (NCBI taxonomy): Eukaryota > Metazoa > Mollusca > Gastropoda > Neomphalida > Neomphalidae > Cyathermia > Cyathermia naticoides. The sequence goes on from JAUTWP010161592.1 coordinate 8,331, forward strand.
GGAAATTGCTACCAGTGCCACCGTTAATTTCAATCTCTGTGATCAATCCCAATTAATTGTTAATCCTTTCTGCACAAACATAAATAAAGATCCACTATGGCAAGGAACCTACAGTACATTACATTAGTTTAGAAAAAATTAATTTAAAAGATAAACAAATGAAAATAAATAAGATACACAATAATAAAAATGTTTATAAACAATACAATTGTTAACCCTAGATATTACCCACTACAACATAACACAACACACATTCTATCTGCTGAGCTCAAATTGTATTTTTGTATTCACATTATTGTTGCTTCATTAAACCACTTAACAACATTACAAAGATTTTACACAGTTTGTTTTTTACATTGACGATGGTTGTTATAAAAATGTAATGAAGTGTTAAAACTTCAAAAATTAAAAAACAAGTTGATTCACCAAAATTAATGGTTTTATTACTATTAGTTATTACAAGAAATTATGTTACTACATTAAATTTACAGTTGGTCTATTTGGAAAGTCAAATTGATAATGATAGAGCTAGCATGGAAACATTTTTCACAATGAGAGTATGTACCAGCTTGCACAGCTTGTTTTCCTTCTTTCAATACAATTATGCAGTTTAAGAAAAAAACATTCACTATAGGAATCATCCATAATTATCTTCATTTTTAAGAGCATACATCATAATTATTCTATCTGTTGGCATAGCCATTTTTCAACAGGATGGAACACACACATATATATAATAATATTATATCTATACATTTTGTAAATAAAATGGCCAAACAATTGTGAAATTAGACACAAGTGAATTTCACTCCACCTCCACTGATCCAATTGATAATACTATGATTCTTCAGAATGTTTTCTTTTTAAAGCATACCATCTCCTCATAGTACAGCCAGTGGCGTAGCTATAGGGGTCCACAAGCATGCAGGTGAGGGGGACTTAAAATATAATATAAAAAGGGTGCAAAACTCTGCAAAAAGGATGCAAAACTACACATCATATTTTTAAACTTGTAAAAATGCTGACAATTATGGATGCCGCCTAACACACACACATTACACACACAGCATTCAGACTTGATGAATGATGCTTGAGAAGATGATTATTTATACGTCTAGTGTAGTTTCTAGGCATGTTGAACATGGCGTTACAGCACTTCAATAACACAACTTGCATATGGCTAAATCGTTTTACTAGCAGCCACACTAAATAATATTAACTGATGAGAATTAAAAATTATGCATTTTAATGCATGTGCTAAAAATAGGAATATAAAAAAATGTAATAAATGACATCATAAATAAAGCATTCTGGAAAAATATTAACCAAGTGTTGGCAATAGCACGGACAGTCATATAGAAACAATGCCTTTCATGATTTTGTCTTATTTCACACACCCTGTCCCAGACGCAGTGGTTGACTTGAACCATAAACAGTGCCCAGGAGAGGAGTCTGCTATAACAGACTGGCTCTGAATGTAGACGTTAAACAACATGATTTGACCTTATGATCAAACTGGGTACGTCACAAGACAATACTTGTTCTTGTTTCACTCGTAGTTCTGCAAGATGGAGGTGTTGGTGTGCAAAGCAAAATATCTTTACAATGGAACTCAAATGGTAAATTGAACATGTCATACTCCATTTGAAATGTGCCACAACATACAACATTATGATTATATTAACAATTTGTTAAAACATTACATAACAATATGAGGGTACAAGGAAGTTCTGTAAATACAGAAGGGGTCAATATTTAAAATAAAGTCAGGATTCAAGTCTTCTGACAAAGAAACATTAGTTTTTCCTTCTTATAATTAATTTATGCATGTTTTGTATTATTAATTGGCTTGTATTTAACAACATGTCTACACCAGATTTACTTGGCATGTTTTGTATTATTAATTGGCTTGTATTTAACAACATATGTCTACACCAGATTTACTTGGGACCAACAAAATATGCCAGTTTAGACAGAATGGTGGTTTAGATAGATTTCATCCAGTGTTATGGAGCTTGAAGGGACATTGAAATTGTAGTGGTTTACATAGAAATCCAGTTTAGACAGTTATGGAGCTGGACAGGACTTTAAAATCATACTGGTTTAGACAGAATTCTGGATTAGACAAATGCTGGTTTAGACAGAGTTCACTGCAAGCTGTTCTGTGACAAAGTATTTCAGCATAATAAAACACATTCTTTGAATGCAAACACAGGAAATACACGCATGTCTTTTGTTAGACATTTTGTTAAAACCAGTTGGCTTTTGTAGTAGTAAAAATCTACTATTTGAGTAAGATATTTAAAAATATAATGCAGTATAAATTGGAAGTGATTATTATATCTGAAGCAAACACAGAATTCCATATGGACAGTCTATTCCACTGTGGTGATTAAAGCCAGCATATTTTATTGGTAAATTTTTGGGATATTTACCAATGTTTTACATGGGACATCTAATGGTTTTTTAAATACATTATCTAGTTATCAATAACCTAGCTGTTAAGTCACCAAATTTATTTTTCTGGGCTTGAAAAAATAGTGTGAATCATAATATATTGCTCATCTTTATTCATTCTGGTAAGACCTGGCAGGAAGTTCCTCTCTAAACCATTATTTTAGACCGTGTTTTTATCAGAAATACTGGTATGTGAAAAAACTATACCAATAAAATATAGATTAGTCTGGGACCCAAATTCTGTAGGAGGCTTAAAACAGGTTTTAGCGTGACCGGCTTGCTATAGTTTTGTTTGCACT
>JAUTWP010161703.1:0-11085 GCA_033042655.1 Cyathermia naticoides
TCTTTTATTATATTTAAAAACAAAAAAAAGTGGAGTCTGTTTTTTTTAGACTCTACTTTTTAGGGGGCAGTTCATTTCATCTATTTTTTTAATTGTGTTTTGCTCATCTAAATTTATATAAAATTAGGCTTGTTGAAATCAAAGCAAGAATAAATAACAAAATATGTTCTGGTCAAGTTTTTACTAGAACTTTTTTATTAGATGCAATTAAAACTACATTCTTTTCTAATTCTTCTTTTTTCATTTCTATATTTTTTCATTCCAAAGAATATTGTTCTATTTCTTCTTCTTTTTTTTCTTCTTTTTTTTCTTCTTCTTTTTCTATAATTGGTTTATCTATCTCAATATTTACTCCTCCAATAGAATATTTTTCTAGTCTTTTATTTTCTAAAATCAACTCTTTCTCTTCATCTGAAGTTAATTTTTTTTTATTTTGTTTTTTTTCTTGTCTTTCTCAATTATAATTCAATTTTGCAATTTCATTATTATTTCAAGTATTTTTTTTGGTATCTTTTTGAGTATCTAAAGTCTTTTTATTTTTTGTAGAAATATTTTCTATTTTTATATTTTCTTCTTCTTTTTCTTCCTCCTCTTTTTCTTTTATATTAAATCTATTTAGATCTCAAGATTTAAATTTTATAGCTCAATCTAATCAAGAAGTTATAGTAGAACCATCAAGACCATTTAAATAGAATATAACAACATTATAAATTTTATTAGATTCTAATTCTGTATCTATAATTATATTTACTTTTTTTCAATTAATAGAGAGGTCTTTGATAGAAATTTCTTTTCATTCTTTTCAATCTTTTCATATATTCATAATGACAATGTCATTATTTTCATTATCTTCAATTTCTGAATCAAAACTCAATTCAATATCATTTTTTGAAATAATATTAATATCATTTAAAACTAACTTTTTTACTTCAGTTTCAGCAAAAGTATAATTTATACTATTTCAAAATAAACCTAAAAAGATAGTAAATATTGTAATGATTCTTATAAAATTATTCATTTTTTTTGAAATTATTAATTGTAAACTTTTTTTTTTAAATATAATAGAATTATATAAAATATTTTTTATTAATCAATAATTTTTTTATGAAAAAATGGCATACAAATCAAATAAATAACTTAAAAAATAAAACTAAACAAAGTCAAAAAGCTTTTACATTAATAGAAATATTAATTGTTATTACAATATTTTCAATGCTTATCCTAACAATGAAATTTTGAAATTTTAATAAAATCTCGAATAAACATAGACTTGAAGCAAAAGTGATAACTATAGTATCTCAAATTGAAAAAATAAGAAATGATGCATTATTATGAAGATGAATATGAGAAGATTTAATAGTTCCAAAAAGTTATAAAATAACTTTTACTACCTCTAACTCTTGAGCAATTGATTTTTTTTATATGAAAGCTAATGGAGATTATGAAGAATACCCTTTCTTTAATAAAATTATTAATTTTGATAATAATTTAGAAATAAAATGCTATAAATTAAATAAGTCTGAAAACAATTCTAATTGAAATGGTAATATTAATATTATTATTAAAAATTCTAAGATGTCATTAAAACGTTGATGATATTGTGGAGATGACACAAAAATAATTGAATTATCTATAAAAAGAGGTACTGAAAATAAAAAAATAATTATAAATATACTTAATTGATTAATATACACAAAAAAATAATATTTTTTAAAAAATATTATTTTTTTAATTTTTTAATTTAATTTTTTAATTTAATTTTTTAATTCTTTAAAAATTACAAAAATATAAATTAAAGCTCCTAATGTTCAATATATTAAAATATCTAAATAAAGATTCAGACTATAGTTCTGTAGTAAAAAATTTATTATAAAATAAATTATAGATGACAATAGTATCATTTTAAGAATAAATATTTTTGGAAAATTAAATATTATTATTTTTCTTGAATAATAAAAAGTTATCATAAATAATAACATTTGACTAAATAAAGTGACTACTCCTGCTCAAATAAATGAATATTTTGGTATTAATAATAAATTTCAAATTATATTAAATATAGTAATAAAAATATTAATTTTTAATAATAATCACTGTTTTTTGGCTCATATAAAAATATAAATAAATAATAATGCTATTGCATTGAACATCAAAACTGCTAATACTATCAGAAATGCATCACTTGAAGAAAAACTATAATTTGTTGGATTAATATAATTTTCATTAGCTATTATTCTTAGAAGATTATCTCTAAATAAACTTCATAAAGTAAACACAATTAGTCAAAAAGAAAATAATATTTTAAATGAAATTACTAATATTTTTTTTAATTTTTTTTCATTTTTTTTCTCAAAATAATTAGATATTTTTGGCAAAATAGAATTTAAGTAAAATCAAGATATAACCATTAATACTTCAATAATTTTCATAGGAAGTGAATATAATGCAATACTAATATCGGCATTTTCTCATTCAATTATTGAAAGCAAAATTATGTCTATTTTAAAATAAATAACTGATAGAAATAGGGCAATTCAATAAGGTAAAGAAATTTTAAAAATATGTTTAATATAATCCCAGTCAAATTTCATAACTATATTGCAATATTTTCTAGAATACCATAAATTTAAAATTGTATTTAAAAATATTCAAAATGTTGCTGAAATAAAAATTAAGATTAAAGCTCAGTCTAATCACATAATATCATATCAAATATTAACCTCATCTTTCCTAATTAGAACAAAAACAATAAACAAAACGATAATTAAATTTAATATTTTTCAAGACACAACTGAAATTAAAGAAAATTCCATTTTTAACTGTGATTGCATATAAGCTAGAAAAGTTGAATTCATCAAACTAATCAATGTAAAAATTCAAATAATAAAAATAGATAATAACTCCAAAAAGGAATTATATCAGGGGATAAAATATGCTACTATTAATGCTAAAATTATTATTATAATTCACAATCAAATTCTCAAAGTTAAAACATTTCAAACAATTTTTTCACTTTTTTCTTTTCATTTTGAGATTTCTCTAATCATTATTGTATATAAACCTAAATCTGCTAGAAAAGCAAAAATCCCTAGATAATTAAAAATTTTAGAGTATAATCAGAAACCTTCTATTGATAAATATTTAGTCAAAATACTAAGCAAAAATATAGAAATTACTGCAGTTATAATTTTTGAAAATACCTGAGCAATTGTATTGGAAGCAATTTTTTTGAACATTATATTTTTTTATTATTTATTTTTATTATTTTTTTTGTAATATTAAAAATTATTTCTAAAAATACAATTTATTTTTATTTTATTTATATTTATTTATTTTATTTTTATTTTTAATTTATTTTTATTTTTAATTTATTTTTTAAAATATTTTATAACTTTCTCTAGTATTTTTTTTATTTTTTAGTAAAATAAAAAAAATACTAATTTTTAAAATAAAAAAAACAGATGAAAAAAATAATTATAGCATTCATAACTTTAGTAATAATTATAATTTGAGCAAATTATACAATTAAAAATTATACAAGAATAAAAGAAGAAAGACACCTACAACTACTTGAAAAGCAAAGAATTGAAGAGAAAAAAAGAAGACAAGAAGAATTAAAAGAAAAAAGAAAAGAACAGATGAAAATGAGTAAAAATAGAGTTGAACACAAATTAAGTTTACTTAGAAAAAGATATATTCTAAAATGATTAATACAAAAATGAGATATCTATCTTGAAAATAGTCAAAATCTATTAGCTTTAAAATCATATCTATGAGCAATTAAAAAGACACCTAATGATAAAATAATAATTAAAAAAATATGAGATACATATTTGAAAATGAAAAAATTTCAAATTGCATATAATTATTATACTGATTTATTGTGAAGTAATATTATTGAACCTAAAAAATTGGCGATAACATATATTTATACACTTCCTAAGGACAAAAAAGATTTTAAATTTGAAGAAATAAAAAAGACATTTTCAAAATTTAATTTAACAAAAGAGGATTCATTTTTCTATTTAAATTCATTGGAATGTGTTAAAAATACTAGTAGTTGTCAGAAAAGATTTGAAAAATATACTAAATATTATAAATGAAAAAACAAAAATATTTTATATATTAAAAAAGCTTTTAATGATTATAAAGCTCTACAAATTAAAAAACAATATTTTAAAGATACTCTAATTTTAGATGCTATTTTTAAAGCAAAATTATATCCAATTTCAAATATTTTGGCAAAAAATATCTTAGATAAAAAAACTAATTATCTACCTGTATTAAAAATTATTGCAAAATGAAATTTTGAATTAATCAATTATCAAGAGGCAAAAAAATATTTATTACAATATAATAAAATTGATAAAAAAGATTCTAGAGTAAATTATATGCTATGAGTAATTAATATTAAATTACATGAATATATATTAAGTAACATTTTTTTTGCCAATGCATTGAAATATTGATATTCTAATAAAGCTGAAGTTTCAAGAAGATTAATTTATAATTATTATTTGGCCAAGGATAAAAATAGAATGATAAGAGAATTCAAAAATCTAATTGAAAATTCTGAAAATCTAAATGCAATTGACTATAGTTTAGCAATATATTATTCAATAATTTTGGAAAAAAAGAAACAAGCTAATAAATGGATAAATATAGCACTAAAACTTTTTCCAAAAAATGATAATTTTTATGCTTATAAATGATGGATTTATAAAGAAGTAAATGATATTACACAGTCTGAATTATATTTCAGAAAATGATTTAAATTAAACTCTCATAATCCATTAATTAATTTAAATCTATGATTAATTGAAAAACAAAAATGAAATTTTTTGAAGGCAAAAATATATTTGAAAAATACATTAACTCAGGATCCTAATTGAGATTTTTGAAAATTTGCAACAAAAAAATTAGAAGAAATATTATTACAAGAAGAAAAAGAAAAAATAGATGTAGATAATAATTATTAATTTAAAATAAATATATGACAGAAAGATTATCATATTATGAAAAAAAACAAATTGAAGATGATATTAAGAATAATATAAAACCAACCTCAATTTTATTGAAAAAATTATCAAATGAAATTTCCAAAGATTTTTGAAATACAGAAAATTCTTGAAAATATGAAGAATCTATTAAAAAATTAATAAGCCTAGAAGAAAAAGTACAAAATAAAGATGAATTATCAAAATTATCTGATGAATTAAAAAAACTTTCTTCTCATTTATCAGAAAAAAAGAAAAAAGAATTTTTATTTGCAATAAAATGAGCAAAAGAAATTTTGACAAATTCAAAAGATTTAATTAATGATATTAAAAAAAATACAAATATTTTTAAATCTACAGACTGAACTTTTACAACAAAAATTTTTTGACAAAAAACACTAAATAGAGCAAAAAATCCAAAAAATATTTGAGATGAAATTATATGATGAACTATATGATTATTCAATTCAAGTGAAGCTATAGCAAAAGTTTCAGTAAAAATGTTAATATGAATTTGAAAAACTATTCCAGATTTATACAAAATAATCAATTGAAAATGAGAATATGATTGATTTAAAAATATGTAAAAAAATATAGAAATATCTATTTGTAGATATTTCTATTTTTATTTTTCCATAATTATATGTCTAGTTGGAAAAGCTATACTAATTTTTTCTTTTTTAAATATTTTTTTAATTTTAGAATTTATCTCATCTTTCTGTTTTAAAAATATATTATAGTCATCTATTAATGAAAAATATGTTATTTTAATATCAAGAGAATATTCTCAAAAATTATCAAAGTTTAATCTAAATTTAGCTATAGCCTCATTATTATAATATTCTTCTAAAATTTTATTTATTACTTTTTTGGATTTTTCTAGTTTTTTGTCTGAAATACTATATTCAAGTCAAATAACCATATCTACTCTTCTATTTTCTCTTACTGAATAATTTTCAACAAAACTACTCATAATCATCTCATTTGGAATCATAACTTGATGTCATGATTTATCAATCAATGTTAAATAAGAAATTCAAATATCTTTTATAGTTCCATAAGTATTATCTATTTTTACAAAATCCCCAATTCTAAAAGGTTTATTCAAAACAATAGTTATTGCACCAAAAACATTAGTTAAACTTTTTTGTGCACCCAATGCAAGGGCTAAACCTCATATTCAGGCTCAAGTTAATAAAGCAGATACATCATAACCTAAATTTGAAATAATTGTAATTCAACCTATTATCCATAAAAATACAAGTAATATTTTTTTTATAATAGAAGAAAGATGAATACTTAGCTTATTAGCAAATCAAAATGTAAAAATTCATCTTTTTTCAAAAATTGTAATTATAATATTACTTAGTACTATAAGTGCAATAATAATAAAAAATGTACTAACAATTTTATTTGCATAAGGGATATAATATTTTGGTATTATAAGTAATGAAAAACCAAAATAAATTGAGAAAATATAGTTTGCATAAGAAAGAAATTTTATAAACATTCCTGATAAAATTGGATATATTTTAGATTCTTTTCTTACAGCCAATTTTTCAGCAAAATTTTTAGTTGATTTTAGAATTATTGAAAGAATACTAAAAGATGTAAAAATAGCTATTAGTGCAGAGAATACAGAAAATATAATTTTATTACAATTTTGGTCTCAAATAAAATCTAATATTTCTTTTTTATATAAAAAATAAAATAAAAAATATAATATTCCTAATAAAAGTAATATATAATGTTTTAAAGTTTTTAGCATAAATAATAATTATTTTAATATTAATTATAATCTAACATAAAAAAGAGCTAAATAAAAAAATAACTAATTATTAGTTATTTTTAAAATTAGACTTTTTCAGAAAATATTTTTTAGTAATTTATTTTGAAAAAAATATTTTTTAATATTTTATTTTTAATATTTTATTTTTATTTTTTATCAAAATATCTAATTTTTTATTTAATATATCAAGTTTTTTATTTATATTAAAATCTACATTTTCATAATTTGATTTAGTTATTTTTAATAATTTAATATGTTTTTCTAAAAGCTTTTCTAGTTTTTCTAATAAGTCTATCATCTCAGAAATTGGTTTATTAAGATTATTTTTAAAATAACCTTCTAGTTTTTTTAGATCTAAAAACTGTTTAAAATCTGAATTTTTTATTGAATTATATAGTTCCTTTTTTTGTTTTCAAATTGATAAAACTTCTATATAAAAATTAGAAAACTTTTTTTCGAAACTTTTTGTAATATTAACAATTTCTCAGCTATTAAAATTATTAATTTTATTTGATAGAGTTATATCGATATTTTTTATATTTCAGAAACTTTTATTGATACTTTCTATATTTTTTTTAATTTTTATTTTAATATCTTTATTATAAGACAAAATTAATTGTATAAATATTTTTATTACAAGTAATACTTCTAATCCTATAAAATAACCCAAATAATAAAAGAAATATAGTGAAATTTTATATATAAAACAATTTACTTTTGCTGGAATATATAATCTTCATAAATTTGAAATATAATTTATATATCCTGATGATTTTAAATTATTATCCAAAATTCTTTTTTTTCTATCTTCAACAACTTTTTCAATTTTTGATGGTCTACTTAGAACATCTTCAAATTCTTTTTCAAGTTTTTCTATTTTTTGTATTAATTTAATTTCATTTTTAAAAAGGTGTAGTTTATTTCAAATAACAATTCACTTTTCAGTATAAATTATATCTATAATTTGTGAAAAATGATATATTCTCCATATCATTCTTACAGCTAAAATAATAAAAATTATAATATAAATTCAAAATAAAAATTTAAAAAATAACCAAAAGCTATTACCAAAAAATCAAACGATTAATAAAGTAATCATTATAATTCAAGAAATTACACTTATTTTTGAAAAGATTTCTAGATAATCTCTCTGTGTAGCCAAAAATAATTTTTGTAAAGTTATATAATTATAAACAGTAAATCATTTTTCCTTAATCTGTTTATCTATTTTTGCGTTAACGTATTTTTTTTTGAAGAACATATTTTTTATATTTTTTTATTAATTTTATAGGCACAATGTTTACAGAAATTAGAATTTTTTGAATTTTCTGTTCAACATTCAGAACAAACTATTCTTCATAACTCTAACAATTTTGTAGATTCCAAAAATACAAATGCAGTAATTGTTGATAAAAGAGTTATTATAACTGGTCATAAAAACATCAAAAATCATCATAATATTTTTCAAAATACTGTATGTGGTACCATATCTCAATACCCAACTGTTGTCATCGTCACCACTCACCACCAAAGAGTTGCTGGAACAGATGAAAATTCATTATTTGGATTGAAATAATGTTCTGTATAAAAAATTGCAGTTGAAAAAAATATTAAAACTATAAAAATTATAATTAGTGCAGCCAAATATTCTATTTTATGTTTATAAATTCCTTTTGATAATTTTAATAAAATTGGAATATGACTGAAAAGTTCAAATATTTTAAAAACCCTAAAAATCCTAAATAATTTGAAAATTGCATAATTTCACATTCCTGAAATCAAAGAAATAATTATAAAAGGTAAAAACGATAATAAATCAAAAATATTTGTTATTCTAAAGAAAAATTTCTTTTTTTCATCAGATTGAATATATCTATAAATATATTCTACTCAAAATAAAACAGAAATAGTAGCATCAATTATAAAAATTGGAACTAGATATTTTGCAGCATTATTATTTATACTTTCAAACATAACCAAAAAAACTGAAACTAAAATTAATACAAAAATTCAATAATTTGCATATCTTCAAAGTCTTGTTTCAGTATGTTCAAAAATAGTATTTTTATCTGTATCATCTACAAATCATTCTACTTCTTTTTTATTTTTTTTATATTTTTTAAAAATATTTTTTATAAAATTCATAGTATTTATTGGTTTTTATCTTTCTAAAATAATATCTTCCAACTTTAGCATTAAATTTTTCTTTCACATCCAAGAATCTTCTGATAAATCAAAAATTATAGAAACTCTTCCTCAACTTCTTTTTATTTCATCATAGTGATCTCACATAAAAAATCAAAATATTTTATATCATTCTTTTGTATTAAATCTGATATGATCTCTTCCCTTTCATAAAAATTCCAATTTTTCATATTGCAAATTTTCAATCATAAAAAGTGGTTTTGGATTTCACATTCCAAATGGTTTAAATCTGTTTACTTGTTTTAAAAAGTTAAAACCTAATTCTTGTAATCTAACAACTTTATCAATTTTTAGAATTTTTTTATTATGAGAAAAATCTAATTTATTTATTTCTGATAATATTTTTCTTTGAAATTCTGGTAATTTTTCTTTAGAAATAGAAAATCAAGCAGCTTGTTTATGTCCTCAAAATCCAATAAACATATCTTTATATTTTTCTAATAAATCAATAATAGAAAAAAACTCTGGGCTTCTACAACTTGCTACTAGTTTATCTCATTCATCTTTTAAAACAATACAAGGTTTATGAAATTTTTCTGTAATTCTCCCAGCAACTATTCAAATAATTCAGTGAGAAATTTCTTTATCTATATAAAAAATTAAATTATTTTGTAAATCTATTTTTTGCATAGCATCTTCAGAAAATTGTTTTGTCAATAATTTTCTTTGATTATTCAAATCTTCAATTTCTCTCAAAGTAGATTCCAAAGTTGGTCAATTATTTAATAATAAATTAACTGCCAAATATGGTGTATCCATTCTCCCTGCTGCGTTCAATCTTGGTCATAAAGTAAATCCAAAAATATCAGCATCAATTTCTTGTTCCATTTGATCTTCAATAATTTTTCTAACTCACCTACTTCTTGATTTTTTCAATTGTTTTAGTCATTCTTTTACTAATATTCTATTTTCTCAAACAATACTCATACAATCTGCAACTGTTCAAATTGCACAAATATCAACAGAGTCTATTAAATATTCTCTTGTTTCTTTTGCAGTAAAATATTCTGGAGCAAGTGCTTGAATCAGTTTATAAGCAACTCCAGCTCAAGCCAAATGTTTAAATGGATAGTTACAATCTGGTCTTTTAGGATTTATCAAAGCCACTACATTTTTTGAAATAACTTCTGGTGTATTATGATGATCAGTCACAATAATATCAATTCACATCTCTTTTGCTTTATCTATAACATCTATGTCTTTACTTCAACAATCAACTGTAATAATCAAACTAACCCCTATTTCTTTTAATTCATCTAAAAAATATGCCTTTAAACCATATCAATCTTTTATTCTATGAGGCAATCTATAACTTGCTTTCAAATTAATTTTTTGAAAAAAATGCATTAATAAAGCAGTTGAAGTAACTCAATCAACATCATAATCACCAAAAATCATAACTTTTTCATCATCTATTTTTGCCTTTTTAATCCTTTCCACGGCTTTTTCCATATCTTTTAATAAATATGGATTATGTAAATCATCAATAGTTTTCTCTTCAAGATGCTCTTCTCAAAATCTAGTAATCAATAAATCAAAAATATCTTTTTCAATTGTTGATCTATCATATTCAATTATATTTTGTTTTAATGATTTTTTTTGCATATTTTTATTAGTATTTATTATTTTTTAGAAAAAAAACTTTTATAATCCATCCCCTCGTGCCTCGGTACTTCCTTTAATACTAAAGGAAGGTGAAAGTACAAATTTTAGTCAATTTATTTTGGCTTCCTTTTGACTAAAAGGAAGCTGTCCAACGGACTGATGGATTATTAATTGTTCTCATCCTTTTAATTTATTTTTTGGAAAAAAGAAAACCTTTATAATCCATCCCCCTTCGGGTACTTCCTTTAATACTAAAGGAAGGTGAAAGTATAAATTTTAGTCAATCTATTTTGGCTTCCTTTTAACTAAAAGGAAGCTGTCCAACGGACTGATGGATTATTAAATGTATAATCCTTTTTCAAAGAAAGAATTAGTCATTATTCTAGAAAAAAGAAAACCTTTATAATTCATCCCCCTCGTGCCTCGGTACTTCCTTTAATACTAAAGGAAGGTGAAAGTACAAATTTTAGTCAATTTATTTTGGCTTCC
>JAUTWP010161814.1:0-11085 GCA_033042655.1 Cyathermia naticoides
AATTTATTAAAACTGTAGTTTTGCTTGTATTTTTCAGTAGTAAAAGATAATAAACTATAGAAAACAGACACTCCACCCTTAAGTAAAAAAGGAGCAATTAGTTATTTTTAAATGTATAAACCCAGTTACAAACCACTTTATCAATTTCAGCCATGTTGGATCTAGACATTTCATTTCCTTCTTCTGTGCTGACTGTCAGAATTCCTTCAAGTCCGTCAACATGGCATAACACATGAGGACATTCTTTATTAGGCCATAGTCTTAAAGGATTCTCTTTGTTAGCTTGAAGTCCTGTTAAGAGCTTTTTATCATAGAATTGAGATGATGGAAATTCACAAATTTTTGGATGCTGAAAAGAAAAGTAAAATTTCATTTTTAAATATTTAACGATGCCAATAGAGCACATTGATATTTTATCTTATCAGCAGCTATTGAACATCATTCATATGATAATTTTGATACATTTCTTTTAGAGGAAACCTGCTGCCACCACATAGGCTACTCTTTCCAATAAGCAGCAATGGATCTTTTATAAACACTTTCCCACAGACAGGACAGCACATACCATGGCCTTTGAAAAACCAGTTGTGGACCACTGGATGGAATGGAAAATAGCCCAAACTACAGCATCAGAAAAGAAGATCATTTTATTTTTATTGTGCTGTATACTGCACACATTGTTAAGTAGCCTATGGTGAATTTAGTACAAATGCTAGACATACATTTTTTTTATGGTGAATGACAATAATAGACATGTTTAATGTTAAAATAATTATTTGAAGAAATCTTACCATTCTGTATTGTTTGTTGAGAAAAGTCAAAATTGATGACTCTGAGGAATATCTCTCAAACAGTGATTGTCCCATTCCTAAATCAACAGCCTCTGCTGATAGAATGATTGGTCGCAGTTGTTTATGATCTCCAATCAACACAACTTGTTTAGCATTCGTGGCAATGATTGGAACCATAGCCAGGGGCTCGGGACACATTGCAGCCTCATCAATGATGCACTGGTAGATCTTTGTAGCTCCAACAAGCTTTTCATTTCCTCCAACTGAGCAAGTGCACAAGATCACTTCACACTTCTCAAGTTCTTCAGCATATGCTTTGTACACCAATTTTAAATACTGCTTGATGATTCTGCGATTGGCTTTGTCGGGATCATTCTGATTGAGCTGAATTGCTTGGACAAATCGATTTATCTTATTTACTTCATCATTTGATTTTTTCTTCTTCAGCATCAGTGTAAATAGGTTGTCAAATGTTCTTATATCCTTAGCATTGTCACCTCTTTGACGGATTATATGATGGAGTGTGATGTCCTTAAGACGAGGGTCTGACTTAAGATCATGCATGCTGTGCTTGGAGATGAGATCTCGGTTTGGAATCGGATAATCTTGACTTACTATATTGCTTCCATACATCCGTATGATTTTGGGACATGCATTTCCAAGACGGTCAAGCAAATACCCTGAAAATCATAACAGAAAAAATTTATTGTATTTTATGTTTGTCATGGCTGTCAAAAGGTTATACATTATGCAATAAATACATTTCTATATCAATAACAGTTAAACAAAATTTTGTTTATACTTATTAATTTTATAACCACCAATACAGAAATAAATTCCCTTAGAACTATAAATAGTACACATGTAGAAGCAAAACAATAGTTAACCACTGATTTGGATATTTAATTTGATTATATTGATTTATGCTCATAGATATTTGGTTTCATTTTTGATCTATTGATTAGCACATATAAACCACTGATGTTATTTTGTGCAATTAATTTGAGACGACAAGCTATTGATTAAATGTTTATATAAAATAAATATATTTACAAGACATGAATCATAGTGATCTAAGATTAATAAAAGTGTTGATATGGTGTCACATTTAAATATAAAATGTTATTAAAATTTGGCTATTTAATCATTGTAATTATATCTTAACTGATTTATGACAACCTCTTTCAACAGTAAATACTTTAAAATATTCTTTAACCATCCCTTTTCAAATGTTTTGATCCAACCCTGGTCAAACATGTATATTTTGTACAAGTTGGTTTAAATGAAAAACATACGTACATGCAACCATGTCAACAGACTTGTTTGAAGGTCCACAGAACAGAACTTTAAACTTCTCTCCACCATTGGCACGGATTTTAGCATTGATCTCATTGAACAAATACACAAGTTTAATACCAGTGTAAGTCTTCCCTGTGCCTGTAATATATGATTATATATCAAATCAATAAGCTTAAAATAGCCGGAAAATTAAAAGACACCAAGTTTGTCAAAATAATGTCACAAAACATTTACAAGCAAACTAGAACAAATTTGACTACTAGTCATAGTTTTTGCATCACAAAATGTAATGTAATATGTACTGCTTATTTCATGACATGTGTAAAATAATTATTGAGCATGTATGATAAATAATAGTAATAACAATAAGTGGATGTATTGCTCTATAAAATATGCATGAAATAAATCCCCAAGACACCTCATATCTTAAATGATAAATGCCACACTTAGTACAGAATAGTTAGTGGCAGTGGGTTTTTTTTTAAATATTTAACCATTTAGAATATATTTTGTATGTTTGTTTAATGGGTACATGCTTCATTCGTCTGACGCAATGATTTGCTGTATCGTAATTAGATTACGCGAAATACGCTATAAATGTGCGAGGTGGGTCTCCACCTGTCGTAGTGCTATTCACATAATCTAAATATGGTACAGCGGGATCGTTGCATCAGAAAAATGGAGCATGGTGCTTATCAAACAAACTTCCAAGACATATTCTAAATGGATAAATATTTTTAAAAAACCAGACACTGCCACTTTAACAACAAACAGTCATTTACCTGGTGGACCTTGTATGAGAGAAAAGGCTTTTGTTAAAGCATTCTGTACTGCCTCATTTTGTTTCATATTGTTTTTAGGCAATGGCATATCTTCATTACCAACAGCTTCAATTCCCACTTCTTTTGCAATGTCAACACGACATTTTGCTGCAAAATAAAGAGGTAGTTCATAGTGTAGCCAAAGAGGCAGGATAACAAAAAGTATTAAACAACAATGAGAGCAAGACAACAATGAGAGCAAGACAACAACTTTAGAGAGAATACAGCAAAAAGAAAGACACTTTTTAACACGTTGACTGCCATAAAACAAAATGGCAGCCAATCCCCATTGCCGATCCATTATTTTGTTTCAAAACAATGTAAAAACAAATTAATGATCAATAAACAATTTTATTGATTATTACATTGATTTGTTATTCCCCGTTGCCAGAAAGCTTAGTGAGTTATTGCCATTGCCGAGACCTTTGGTTTACTATTACATACCACTGGCTTTACTACGAGTAATTTCGTAGTGACAACATCTGGTGTGCCCACTTTACAAGTATACTCGTAGTCGGCAGTCATCTTGTTAAAGATATGTAATTTGAATCATTGCATACTTACGCAACTTTGGCAATTTTTTACTCAATGCTATTGTTCTAGCCAATGTTCCCTCATCACTGATTGACTCTGATTTATCTCCAAGCTTCTGAATGGTAATCTGTGTGCGTCTGTATAAAATAAGTTTTAAAATGATATCAGTTCCCAAAAGAAAAACATCCTTTAATGTTCTGTTCATTAAAACAATGTTACTGAACTTTACTTCTGAAAGTATTGCTAGGTTAAAAAAGAATTTGATTTAAAAAATTAAACAAATGGCTATAATTTTAATACTCATTTTGTGGAACATATTTTGATATTACATGTAAATATTTAGTTAACAGTGATAGAAGAAATAGTATAGATTGAAATATTTTATTTCTTACTTTTATTCATCATATTAAAACATATGCTAATGTCATAAAAAAGAAGAAGTTTGTTTTATTTAACGACGCCATAATATGTCATAATAAATGTTTCATACATAGATGTACTTGTAGTACTTACTAGTCAATTTCTATTAGGTTTTATTAAAACATTATTAATCTATTATGTAGTTCTATAAATGTCTGATGCTAGTTTCTTACTTATCAACTTCCTTCTTGCAGATGAGTTCAAGCGTTCCTGTGATCTTGCTCTCCAGCATCAGACTGGCGGGTGGTGGAGCACAGTTGTCATTCAGAACAAATGTCACTATCACCTTGCCATCTAGCTGACTCCCAATTGTTGTGTCCTTTCCCTTCTTAGACTGCTTTTCCTTAAGTCTTGCACTGATGGTCTGACCATGACCGACCCATGTCATACCATTTTCCACATCCCTACACCTACTTCCAGGTGGACCAGGAACAAAACATTGAATACAGAGATAGTCATTGTTTCCAGGACCTTGTTTTTCATCTTTAAGACGTTCAACAGGTAATCCTCCAAACTCAATGTTCCTTTCATCACAAAACTTGGCTGTCAGTTGAAATGACCCAGTGATTTTTTTTGAAGTAGGTGATTTTGTAAATGTGAAAGAAACATTGTTAATGATGGGATTTATTTCATTGCAAACTGCTGATAATGCTGCCTCCATTTCCAGCAAAGGCATCCAAGCTTTTTGGTACTCGTTTATGGAATTGAAACTGTTTTTAACAGAGGACTTGGCATATTTGCTTAATATGCCTATAGGATCATCCATGTGTGGTTGACAAAGACAAAGATTTTTGGTAATGTGAACAAGTTCCACATGAGGCAACAAAAGACCATTATTAGGTGATGCTCCCAGTTGAACTTTTAACACTTGACCAGGTTTTACACTTAAACTAAACTTGCACAGATGGTCCTTAACATATCCTTGTCCAGTTTCAGATGTTACGACATCAACTACTTTAGAATAAGAACCTAACCCATTAGCTCCAGCTGGAACAAGAGGTCTTGCTATTTTCCAAACAGCTGATTCATTATTTTCAAAGATTCCTGTTAAGATTTTTGCCCAATCTTGAAAACTAACTAGAACTGTATGTTGGTTTGGATTTACAATGTTCATTTCTGGCTGCTGATTGTGACTTTTGTTAAAAATGACCTGATTTGGACATCCTGTTGTATCATACAGACGTTTCTTCCATTGACAAACTACAAGGTCTTTGTCAGTTTTGATGTCTTTTTTCATTTCTGGCTTCTTTCTTAAGTCAAGCAGGCAAAACCTAACTTCTCTGCATTTTGAAGGAACAGTTCGTAAACCTGGCAAAGACAATTCCAATCCATTTTCTGTCACTACATCAACAATACCATGAAAAACAACTGATGATTTACCCATTTTCTCAGTCTTTGCCAAAACTTGACAACTTTTTTCAAATTGTTTCTGTCGTGATGATGCTTCGTTGATATCCTCACATATTTCTTGTATGTCTTCAACGGTGTATGGAGAAGTTTCACCTGACAATATGGCATGCACCAGACGATGAGATACCAGATCAATGTACCTTCTGATAGGAGACGTGAAGTGAACGTATGGTTGAATGTTCAGTGAAAAATGACTTGAGTCTGCATTGCTCGTAGCACCAGAACACCTGTATTCTGCTTTGCCAAGAAGCTTTATCCAGTGAATCCATGCCAGATTCTGTAGAGGATGGATCTCATCTGTACAAAGTATCTTTTGCACATCTCTAAATCTTCTGTTTTCAATACCATCCAAGATTGACTTCCAAATGTCACTTTGAACTGGAACAAAATCTGTTCTTTGCTTTCCATATTTATGTGCACCATCACCAGCTGAAATAACAGTGTTAGGGATAACTTCTCTGCCTTGTAGATGAACCAGCAAATCTACAAATTTTTGCTCTTCTTTCAACCATTTCTGTACATCTTCAGTTGCAGGAGGAGTTTGGCAACGGAGTGGCAAACATTGAGGAAAGTGTTTCTTCACAAATTTTGCAATGGCTGTATTTGTTTCAATCATGAATTCCTCAACAAGTGCATGTGCTTCAACACAATCACTTCCTGCTTCCATATCACAAAATCGTGCATCTTCAAATGGCACACCAAACCTGGCATCTTTCAAGCGCTGTTTCCGAATCTTTTGTGCAAGATCATGCAAGTTTCTTACAGAGTTTTCCATCTCAGAAGGTTCAGTTTGCTCCTGTCCCATTTCAATAATCGTTTGTACTTCTTCATAAGAAAACTGTTTGGATGATTTGATCATTGTCTTTTTTACCACAGGTTCTTTCACAAGTTTTCCTTCGAGGTTAAAAGTGAAAAAGATTGATAAAGCAGGACGCTTTTCTTGTGGTACAAGACTGCATATATCCTGACTGAGTGGTTCAGGCAGCATGTGACGAGTGCGGTTATTGTTAATGTAAAAGCTCACAGCTCTTTTCTTTGCCTCTTTGTCAACAGCATCACCATCCTTCACAACAGAAGCAACGTCTGCAATATGTACACCAACCATATAATTATTTCCTTTTTTGACAATGCTCAGAGCATCATCAAGGTCCTTGGAATGTGAAGGGTCAATGGTGAACACAAGATCATTTGTTCTGTCTTCTCTTCCAGTTTCATCAAGCTGGTCATTTTGATCCACTATGGTCTGAATTTGTGTAACAGCATCTGCAGAAAAGAAAGACGGAACTTTGTACTGCATTTCTAAAATCCTCAGACCACTATGGAAATCTTTGCCACATTTTAGGACTTCCAGCACAGCTCCAAGAGGGTAGATATGCTTGCTTCCCCAGCCCAAGTAAACAACAATAAACACATACTGTCCTCGTAATGCAGGATTTATGTTAAATTGTTCCTTGTATTTCAATTCAGATCCAACCAGTTCATATTTGTCAATTCTGTATTTGGTCAAGTTTGGTGAATTGTTTTTGGTGACAGCATTGACAACATGTATCTTGGGAATGCTTTTGCATAGAGGACGCATTAGCCAGCCTTCAATTTCATTGCTTGTACATGCAAGAATAGGATGCTGACTGTTCTTGAGAAAATGACTGTTCAAAACACCCACAACTTTTCCAAAGGTATTAGAATCTGCTTCTGGAGATGATCCCTTCTTCTTGGCAGTATTTTTTGGATCAAAAAGAATCTCTACAACAACTTCATCAGTATTAAAACACTGGCCACATTTTGATCTCCCAGCAATTTCAATATCTGTTTGAACACCAGCAGCTCCTGTAACTCTGCACATAGCTTTGTGTGCATTCATCAAGTCAATTTTACATCTTTTATAACGTTTTGGTTCACTTTTCAAAAGTTGTTGAAGGTGATATTTTGGAATAAAATCTATGTAAAAGGGTTTTCGCTTGGTATTACGACTGTTAATAAATTGAGCCACATTTCCTTCATTGAGGTTCATTCCAGATCCAATATAAAATCTAGGGTTTGTTTCATTGTTGACATTGTTTATGAAGACTTCCTTGCTCCCTTCAAACCAGGTTTTATTTGAATTTTCACATTGAACTGCAGCCCTGTTCATATCATCATCATCGTCATCTTCGTCGTCATCTGTGTTTGTATCATCAGGAACATCTGGTTCATCATCTGTGCTGACATCAGCTTCATCAGAAGAGGATTCCCAGTTTTGATGACTAAGAAACCTTTCAATGTCACTATCATCGAAATGAGGTCCATGGCTTGACAGAGTTGGAGGCAAAGGTTCTGAAGTGGAGAATCCAGATGAATTGCTAGAACTAGAAATTTGTCTAAATCTCTTTGATGACCATGTGCTTATATCACCAATTTGTTTTAAACTGGGATTTGGATTTCCATTTGGAGTACTGCAGTTGGAATATGTCCGTTTACGTTTATCTGAAGAAGATAAATATATACATGTAATAAAAATATGTATCCATATTATATGAATTTTAACTTAAATTAAAGTGACTAGAAACGTATTTTCAGGTATTACCTGATATGTCAAAACAACATATAATAAATCTTTGTTGGCTACATCAGTTATTCACTTAGCGATCTGGAAATTTGTGTGCTCAAACTCTATCATGTAAGTATGATAATTGAGAAATTAAACCAAACTCGAAATCAGTTTTTGAAAAGTTTGCCACTTTCCGCTAATCCGACGAGACTAAAACATTACCGGTCATATTCACAAACAACCGCTTGACCCGTTGGCCATGATGAATGTATATATCAGCGAACCAGCTTCGGTTTATGCATGTGCACTAGCTTTAGCTGAATATTGCCAAAGAATTACTTGCTTAAGCAAATGTTTATTTTTTTATTAAGAAAAACTTTGGTTTATCTATACTTTGACTTATGTAATTTGCAGAAAGTTCATGATTCTATATACACATTCGATAATTATAATCCTTGAAAGGAATTAAAACAACTGAAAAAATATGTTTCTAGGAACTTTAAGATCTGTATAAATAGACTACAATTAAGAATACCACGATTACTGTGCTATACCATTTAAAGTAAATATTTCATTTAATTTTATTTGTGACTGGACTTATTTCAACGAAAAATTAAAGAATGAAAAAGAAACTAGTTTTGGTCAAGCTAAAAGTTTCTAATATCTGTTTTAATAAACAACATTAATACATTCAATATATTGATAAATGTTTATAACAATCATAAAATAAATGTGTTTTTAATTATCTAATGCAATCATTACTAATGAAATATGCTTCACCTACTTCACTTAAAAGGTAATAGACAAAATATATATCAAAATATAAAACTAAAATGTATTTACCAGTCCGTCTTGAACGCTTCTTTTTTGTGATATGAGATTCTTTGACAGCTTTGGCGTGTGCTTGCTCAATCTAAAATAATTAATATTCATTTTACTCTAAACATCTCCAAGCAGAATATTTTTACTTGTATATATTCTATATATTTTTAGGATTCTAACAATTAAGTGCATTGAATACTATCAGCTATGTAGTTGAAATTCATCACTTCCAAATAAAACTAACAAATTGTTTTAATCAGGCAAGACAATGTTTTATAGTAAAATATTTTTAATACAGGGATCACAGATAATCTTAATTCCTAGATATTCAAGATTCTTTTGTTTACACCTAAGATGACCGTCTATACTAACTGACTTAACCGTTTAACATGTTTGTGGGAAAGTGCATATAAAAGATCCCTTGCTGCTTATGTGGATGCAGCAGATTTCATCTAAAGAAATGTGTCAGAATGTCCAATAGCTGATTATAAGATAAAAATTGATGTGCTCCAGTGGCGAAGTTAAAGTGGCAGTGTCTGGTTTAAAAAAAATATTTAACCATTTAAAATATATCTTCTATGTTTGTTTGATGTGCACCATGCTCCATTTTTCAGACACAATGATACCGCTTGTATCACATTTAGGTCACACGAAGAGTGCTATGACATAGCTATGGTGGCCAGGTGGTGACCCACCTCGAGGATTTATAGTGTATTTCTCATGATCTAATTTAGATACAGCAAATCGGTGCATTATACGAATGGAGCATGATGCGCATCAAACAAACGTACAAGATATATTCTAAATGGTTAAATATTTAAAAAAAACAGACACTGCCTCTTTAAACAAAACAAACTTTACTTTTACTCTACCTCATTCCTGTAAACATTTGTTCCGTCCAGCCAAGACTCATCAAACTGCTCAGACTCTGCTGAAGACATCTGTTCCTCCATTTCACCATTTAGCTTTTCAAGAAATGCCTCTGATTTCTGTCTTTCCACCTCATTCTGATCAACAAAACACAAATATTGTTTAAAAGTTAGTTAATATTCTATCCTACAATAAATAGTTGGCCGTGGTGGAACAATGATTACAATGATTATGAGTGGCTGTACAAATGAATACACCTTGAAAGATGTTCACTATATCAAGTAATATTACTTTATAGTACTTCTGCTAGTATTAGGCATCTAAATATTACAAGTACAAGTATTTTAAACTATGTCATATATACAGACAGGAGCGGGATGTAGCTCAGTTGGAAGTGTGCCCGCCTTTGATACGCTCGGTCGTTAGATTGATCCTTCCTAGTGGAACACCTGCAGCTTGGGCTATTTTCCATTCCAACCAGTGTTTCACAACTGGTTCATCAAAGGACATGGCATGTGTCTGTGGGAAAGTGCATATAAAAGATCCCTTGCTGCTTATCAAAAATATCATATGTGGCAGCAGCAGGTTTCCTAAAAAGTGTGTCAAAATGACCATATGAATGACGTCCAATAGCCGATGATAATAATAAATTATTATTTTAATAAAAATAAAAATTAATGTATATCGTATAAAAAAAGTCTTAAATGTCTAGTTATTTGGCTCCCTCCTGGTTGAGCACTGTTCCACCTAGATGGGTTCAACTTTAACGGATTATATATATATATATTCATGCTTACTTTAGACAGCTTTACAGCAAGTTGAGCTTTTTCAATGGCAGCAGAAATGTTTCCTTTCATCTCCAGAGCTTCTGCCCAAATCAAGAACGCTTCACTGTTTTCATAATCATAAATGGTTTCTGCAGCTGAAATGACAACGGTACTTATACTTAAACACTGCATGTTGTATCTTTAGAAAAATATTAAACGGTTTTATAAATGCTCTAATTTAGTCTTAGTCAACATCTATTTTAAATTGCACTTTGCATTAACTCATTGGTACCATTGGCTTAGTGTTAACCTATCCATATTTCAAATGTAGGCCTAATTTTGCTTAGGATTAACCCAATCCAATTTTAATTTTATTTAAGTGTGATTCTCATGATGTGATTTTAGTAACAACTTCTAGTATCCTCATTTAATGGAAAACCATACCAGGGCGCAAAGCAGCACTTAAATTTTACTCGCTGCATGGCTAGTGAATTAAAAAATCCACTAGCCAACTCAAGATTTTTAGTCACCAGGCAACATATCAAATATTAGTACAACAAAAATGTATTAATATACATGTACTTGAGTGATATATTTAGTGAATGATCACGGTACCTAATGTTTCCACATTTTAGTTTCCATGTCATATTAATTTTAACCATTTAGAATACTAGTATGTCTTCTACGTTTGTTTGTGGTCACCACGTTTCATTCTTCAGATGTACTGTAATTAGGTCACGCGAAATGAACACAACGCTAGCGGTCCGCTATTTGCCGTCATCGCTGAGACGTAGTGAATTTCGCGTGACCTAACTACCGTTACG
>JAUTWP010161925.1:0-11085 GCA_033042655.1 Cyathermia naticoides
TTCCCACACACATCACACTTGTAAGGTTTCTCTCCTGTATGAATTCTCTTGTGTGTTGTCAGTGGTTTTAAACAATCAAAAGTGTTATCAACTAAACTTGACTGGCTAGACATCTTTTCTGAAAATAAGTTGTTCATTCTATTCAAAATATCTGAATTGTGATTCTGTCTTAAAACATGAGAAGTGAAAGATTTGTTTGAAGTTTGAGATTTTCTCATAGCTGGAGATGCAGTGTTGTAAATCTTTTCATTTGTTTGTGTAGATTCGAACTTTGTTTGTACTTTATCCCAGTGAGATCGTTTTATGTGTTTTTCAAGAAACTCTATACTTAAATAGGCCATTATGCAGTAACCACAGGAATAGACATCTGTAACATAAAGTAAAACATCTTTAAATACTGAAAATAAAAGGCCAATTTTATTACATATAATATATAAAACATACAAATACTAGTATGTGAAAGCTATTGGGGTTTACACATGTTAGTGGTCATCAAATTCAAATATCCCATTTAGGCTCCCTTTCCATTAGTCTGGTTGTACCCGCAAGGCATGCGGCAAAAAATCAAATGCGTCGATTTGCATTGACGTCTTTCCATTGACCCGGTTGTTAGTCATGCGGCCCAAAAAAGTGGATTATGTATCAATTTTTTTCTAGCCTGGGAATTTACATAAAATTACATCATTGTGGGGACATTCCCAAAATCTATGTATCCTTTTCACTGATTTTAGCTCTAGTCTCCTTAGTAATAATTCAAATCTCGATTTGATCAAATGTTTTTTCCTTAAAAGTTTGATAACTAATAATGCATCTTCCTCATTTAATAATAACATATTTTAATTTCCAGTATCAAACAAAATAGAAAAACATGACCGCATACAAAATATGCAGTAATGCATAGACTGGTATATAAACAATTGTTCGTCATGCGATATTTTGCTGTGTTTTTATTATATTTTGCATTTTCATTTACTGAAAACCAGAAACCTCCTGATTTCTGACAGTTATATTGATGAAGATTTCAAAAAGAAATGTGATTAAACAAACTGCAAACATCTTATCAGCAGTTACACCATCTCCCTACCCTTCAAACAACACTGCTAGTCACTTGACCAGTCACCGTGGCCAAGTGGTAAGCTATCAGACTTAAGACTGGTGGGTACTGAGATCGAATCTCTCAGTCGAGGAATGGGATTTTTAACCTCAGTACCGACTCCAACCCAGAGTGAGTCCTCCGCAAGGCTCAATGGGTAGGTGTTTCCACTTGCACTGACCAGTGGTTCCATAACTGGTTTAACAAAGGCCCATGGTATGTGCTATCCTGTCTATGGGAAAGTGCATATAAAAGATCCCTTGCTGCTTATGAAAAAAGGTAGTGGGTTTCCTCTCTTCTTCTAACATTAATATCTGTCCTGGACAGACAGCTCAGGAAACTGAGCTGTCTGCCCATGACAGCGTGCTTGAACCTTAATTGGATGTAAGCACGAAAATAAATATAACTAACTGACACCTCAACACATTGTTATGGGAAATTAAAAAAATATACTGTTTGTGATAATTGTTTATATTCAGTATTTGAAGTGGGATGTAGCAGAAGCCTTCCCACCTATGAAGCAGTCGGTCGTCCAATCGATCCTTCTCAGTGGACTAGAATTCCATTTAGGCTATTATCACAACTGGTTCATCAAAGGCTGTGATATGTGCTGTCCTGTGCATATAAAAAACCCATTACTGTTTATTGGGGAGAGTAGCCTATATGGTATACATTTTAGTTATTATATGGTAAATCAGATCATTATACATGTACTGATTTATTTTTTATTACCACAGAATGACAACCAATAACCGATCTTATTTTTGTGCTTGGGTGTCATTAAACAAATATTTTAATTCTTTTCCCCAACATATTGTTTACAGCTCTTGAAAGGGTATATTTAAAAAATAAAATAAAATTATCATAGAATGACACCCAATAGCTAATTATTTTTTTAGATAGGGCATTGTTAAAAAAATATTAAATTTAATAATAATAACTGTGGATTCTGTCTAATCTGGATTTCTGTGTAAACCAGCATGATTTTAGTCCCATCCAGCTCTATAATACTGGATGAAATCTGTCCATACAAGCACACTGTCTAAATCCGCATATTTTGTTGGTCCCAAGTGAATCTGGTTTAGACAGTCCACTGTAATTATTTTAATCTTATCATTAGATTTTGTAATTAAATATTCATGGTATTGTTGTTTTGTTTCCAGGTTGACTGGGAGGAACTTTCGGTCAAGTTAAACAAAATGGAGGATGACTGCAAAGGATCATGGGACTATCTACGTGCAATTATTAAGCATGATGGAACATCATCAGACATGCGAGGAAAGTAAGGCTTTCTCATAACAGCTACTGTATAAAGTGTAGAACAATGGAGTTTGTATGCATTTAATGTTCATAGAAAAGAGAAATTTAGATTGACCAACATGGTTGACATTTTATAATTAGGCGAAAATAAAAGGCTCATGTCAAAATCTTTTTTGACCTCTTTGAGAAGAAATTTTTTGGGTTTTAACCAATTTCAATTTATAAATCGTGTAACTAAATATTTAATATGACTGTATGCAGCCAAAAAAATTAAAAATTCCTATCTACCTACGCACATTTGAAATTATAGGTCAGAATTGGACAAACAAAAATATGTTTAATGTTAGCCTTATTTGATAAAACACATTTTGTCAGTTCACATTTAACACACATCATGTATACAATACATGTATATTCATTTTATTCTTTACCATCTTACATACACAATAGAAGCACGTAAATAAATTTACCCGAACCCGGAATATTTTGTCACCAGCTTAACTGATTGTATGGCAACGATTTCACCCTCATTGGACTTCTGTTTCTAGTGTCAGAAATGAACCTCAATGTATAAAATATGCAGTGGATTGTAATATGGCTAACATTGTTGATGTTTTTTGCAGGATGTCTTTGTTTCTGTCAGAAGCTGCTGAGAGAATTATGTTGTTACAGGTTATACACAGAAGAGTTATCAATAGGTAAACACACACAACAAAGCATTGTATGTACCAGGGATTTTTCCACAGTGTAAAATTGCATACCCTAAAATTTTAAATTAATTTGTTTTATACTGTTAAAAAGTTGTTTATCTTTTTCTGTATGACTCAGTGTCATGGACATAATTTTTTTTATCAATAAAATAGTCTCAATCAACAAATTATCATTAAGTATGCAGTATCTCACCAGTGTCAAATAAAAAAATTGAGTCTACACTAAACAAAAATTCAGCAGAAAAGCCTGTATGCTGATGTTAAGATTTTATTATATATTTTTAAATACATTAAAGTTTGTTTTATTTAATGATGCTATTGGAGCACATCGATTGGATTTTAATATTATTTTTATTTCAGATATGGCAAGTTGTTATTGTATATGGGTCTTCCACAACATATGGCGAGGGATCAAAAGATAAACCATTTCTGTAAGATTATTAGCGAGTTTGCCCTTGAATACCGCACAACACGAGACAAGGTCATACAACAGCTCCAGAAGAAAGCCAATCAAAGAGAGCGTAAGAAGACTCGAGGAAAAACAATAATGGAGGTTTGTTCTTAATCGCTTCTTCATTTGAATATTTGTTAAACGAATGATGATTGGTCAAAATATGATGATGTAAATGGAAGTATGTTCACTATTCATTATCGTATTTGACTAATGTAAAATTATTTTGTATTAGAAAATAAAATAAATAAACTCATCATCATCATCGTCATCACTGTTGTCGTAACCATTATCACTGATAAACCTGTGCTTTACATTGATGGGAAATCTAAAATGGCTTCTTTTCTTTCTTTTGTATTATAAGTGGATGTCTTAAAGTAATCTGTTACACATTTTTGTTACACATTTTTGTTTTTGGTTTTTTAAACATCAAGTTCTATTGATTTTATTTCATGCAATAAGCTGTTACAAATTGGTTTGACATTTTAAAAGCATCAACATTTTAATTATATTGTTTTTCATTCTGCAATAAGCTGTTACAAATTGGTTTGTATTTTAATGTTTCTTTAAGACTGAGAAGTTTTCCAAGTCAAAAGATGGCCAGAAAGATGATGCTCTACAGAAGTTGTTGAAGAATGGTTACGCAAGCGCCGACGAGCGAGGTTTGCCGGGACAGAGAAACCGGAGACGGCTTGGTGAGATAATTCACATTGTTATCTCCCCTTGATAAATGGTTTACAATGTTTAATCCAAGTCTATCTATGTTAAACATTTGTTTAATAACACCCCAGCACAAAAAATAATATCAGCCATTGGATGTTAAACATTGATGCTAAAAATTACTCTCTTCTAAATGTTAAATCCCAAGACATGTTTTGTTTTTATTATTATTACAAGTCGTTAAAACTATTTTTATAATAAATATTTGGGTTTTTTAATTGAAAAGGTTTGGAGTAAAAAAAATGATATAAATAAAAAATGAAGTTTGTTTTATTTAACAATGCCACTAGAGCACATTTGTTTTCATCGGCTATAGGATGTCAAACATATCATCATTCTGACACAGTTTCAAGGGAAACCTGCTTCCACCACATAAACTATTCTTTCTGATAAGAAACAAGGAATCTTTTATATACGCTTTCCCACAGCACATACCACAGCCTTTGATAAACCAGTTGTGGGCCACTCGTTGGAATGAAAAATAGCCAAAACTGAGAAGGATTGATCAGATGACCGACCACTTCACAGGTGGACACACTACCAATTGAGCTACATCCCATCCTAACTTGTGAAAAGCTGGATTGATTATAGGAATACATTGTAAAAAGTAAGAAGTTAAATTTTGAGAATGTTTTTTTTTACAGATGCTCGCAATCTTGGCGCATCTAAGACATCACTGACCACGGATTCAGAGATGTACGACACGGGTGATGATGAGATTTTAGAGGCGTGTGTTCGCACGGCGACCGCCCCCAGCAGCAGAAATCCACGGGAACGCAAACGTGCCAGGAATCACAGAAAGTCATGTATGTATACACAAACCATAGAAACACTTACCCCGTTACTAACAACACACTGTTAGCTCTCTTTATAACAGCGTTAGTTTAACATTATATTCACCTACATTACTGAATTTTATCTTATTTATCAGTGCATAAATTTAGTTTGAAAAATTAAAGTAATTGAATTTTATCATATTTATCAGTGCATAAATTTAGTTTGAAAAATTAAAGTAATTGAATTTTATCGTATTTTTTTAATGTTTATCAGTGCTTAAATTTCGGTTGAAAAATTAAAGTGTCATAAGAACTCCTAAATTGCATATCTAGTCAGCCACCAACCAATCAATCAATCAATCAATCAATCAATCAATCAATCAATCGGATAAGCTCGTTTATGTGTTGTAGAAAAGATAAATAAATAGTTGTTCAAATTTTCAGATTTGTGTGCTACAAAACTTTGTCCTACATGGTTTTAAATATTAGTAAACTTTCAAACACACTTAAAAAATGTGCACTGCTTATAACAGCACATTTTAGTTAAGTAAAAGACTGTGAAGGAGCCAAAATGGCTGCTGTAAAGAGAGTTGACTGTAACAATACCGTGTTTGCTATGAGGTGCTACAGGTGTGGATAACTCTATTTTATAAAGGGACATAACCAACAATTTTATTAGTGAACTTCTATGAAAATTATAATTATACAAAGTGTTAAATATGCTGTGTTGTGGTTTGCTGATCAAATGTTGCAGCAAACAATTACAATGGTATTTTAGAAACTTTATTTCATGTCGTGTTATACCTTAAAATTATTTGCTACTCATGTTTATCCTCCATTTTAATTTGATAAAATTGTAAAATAAATATTTTTGATATAAAATACATGAATTTTATAAATGTTTAGTGTCAGATTCAGAAATGGAATGTATAGAAGAATGCAGTTATGGCCCTTTAGTAATGCAAAAATAAAGGTGTCGGTTGCTTAAATTCTCAATTTTTTTACAATTCTCTTTCTATTGGAAAAGTGGAATTTTATTTTTTAATAAAAATGTGTTTAATGCCTGAATTAAAATTTAAGAAAATTTTATATAAACATTAAAATAACAAATTTTTTCTTCTTTTTTAAATGTGATAAAAATAGTTGTGTTAGAAACCCTTTAAAGTTTTATTTTCTTATTTTATAGTTTAAATACTGGTAACTTGTTTTAGAGATTGAGGTTATGACATGGACATTGTCCAGATAAATGTGTTTAATATAATAACGATTTAATTCTAGAAAATAATTTCAGTTTCGGTTTCTTTTGACTATAAGTTTATATTTTCCTCATTTTTATTTATCTTTTATTAATGTTATTATACTTTTATGATAAAGTTATGTAGAGAATATTTTTATTACAATTTCTTATTAATCATATTGGCTATTGCAGGCAGGATTTATTGAAACATTGAAGAGTTTCAGTTTGAAAGGGTGAACATTTAAAATTATGATTTTTTTTAATTTGACATCTGGTGATAACTGGTTAAAGTAATAACATCGCCCTTTAATATGTTTTACTCATAGAAAATACAAATACAACTTCACCTTTTTAGTCACAAATCAGTCATGGTGAATTTCAAAAAGATTGTATTATTTAACAATGCCACTAGACCACATTGATTTTTATCTTATCATCAGCTAATGTATGTCATACATATGGTCATTGTGACATATTTTTAGAGTAAACCCGCTGCCGCCACATAGGCTAATCTTTCCAATAAGCAAACAAGAGATCTTTTATATTCACTTTTTCACAGACAGGACAGCACATACCATGGCCTTTAATAACCAGTTATTTTGTTCCTGAATCGGACGTAGTTCAAGTGGTAACAGGTCTGGCTATAAATAGGCTAGTCGTTGAAGCCGAAAAAAGGTTCGAACCCGGAAATAAATGGTAAAGAAATGAATTTGGTATCATTAGAAGCTGAATTTTTAGTAGAACAACATATCCAAAATCTGCTTTGGGGAATTTTTTTAAAGATTTTTTAGAAAATTACTAGTGATACACAGAAAACAGTCGAACATGATCAACTATAAAGTTTGAGCTTTGTATTCTTTATTAGTATAATTAGATACAATAATATCTAGAATTCCACTGATTAGGTTAATAAATATCCTACTCAGACTGAGTCAGTCAATACTAAAATGTACCGAAACTTTAAAAATCTCTAAAAGAAATTCCCCAAAGTGGATTTTAGTGGATTTTGGATATGTTGTTCTACAAGTGAATATGCTTCTAATGACACCAAAACCATTTTTTTCCTGGACCAACCCTTCAACGACTAGCCTAATTGTGTTTAATTTGACTACTAGGTGGTTTGTAATTGTGTTTAATTTGACTACTAGGTGGTTTGTAATTGTGTTTAATTTGATCAGTAGGTGGTTTGACGCAGACTGTGCGAGTGGGTACACCGGGCACTACAATCCTGAAAGCGGGAACGGGGAGTCTTGCAGGGAAGCAAATCATCACTGTACACAAGGCAGGCTCGGTCTCCAACCAGCCACAGATTGTCACCTTGGTGAAGACCACGCAGGGCATGACCGTCGCTCAGGTATTTACAATTCTTGTGACCCCACTTTTATCACATGAGTGTTAAATAAGTCACAGGATAGTATGAAGTGTTGTTTAATTACACACTGTCATGTACATGTTTTACCTTTCTTTCGCTCTAGTAAATCTTTTTAACATTCTTTTGGCTCAGGAACTTGCATTACGTAAGTATTAAATGAAATTTTACCAGTCCAACAATGAAATATAAGTGAACAAGCACACATATCATATTACGACTTGATAAATAGGAACATAAAAGATGAATTTATTACAAAATAGATAAGTGATTTTAGAACCACCGGGAGGAAAATAATTACCTAATATAGATGTTTTTATGTAAAAATTACTATTTGTAGGAGTGTCGTTTTCATTTTTTAATTTAATCATGAAAATTACACTAACGTGAATAATACTAACAACATCCATTTTAAAAAAGAACAAGGATAGTGACATATTTACTCACAAATCTTATACTGCAAACATGTAAAACATTACTAACAAAACAAAAAACAAAATCACTCTGTACTACTTTCAATAAGGGCAGTGCTGAATTTTGAAATAACAGTACATGCCAGATTATAATTAAATAGTATACTTTATATCCACCGTGAAAATTAAAAACTGCTGTATTTTCGATAATGCGAAAATTTACTCCTATGAATACCAATTTCACAGTATTTTCCAAATACATTCAGTGATTGTTCATATTGCAGACAAAGGGCGGTATTCCTCATGGTGCTACAATTGTCAAACTGGTGACAACGCAGGCTGGGAAAGCAGGAACTGTGATAAGTCAGAGCCCAGGACAGACACCATCCACCATCCTAGGCATCAGCAGTGTTCAACCAAATGTAAGTTCACTCGTCTGATCCCATGCAATTATTATACACATTTAACTTCTCAAAATCATAACAGTTGATAACATTTTCTTGTGGGTGTGAACAAAATATATTTTATTCCTACATCTCATAATATACAGTGAACTGTCTAAACCAGTGTTTGCCTAATCTGGATTTTTGTGTAAACCAGCACAATTTCAAAGTCCCGTCTATACCAACATTTGTGATCAGTCTCCATGCAATTGTCCCAATTGAATCTGCTTTAGACAGTCCACTGTGTTATTGAATTCAGTGCAGGCAGTGGGATGTAGCTGAGTCGGTAGTGTGTTCGCCTTCGGATCGATCCTTGTCAGTGGAACCACCAGCCGTTTGGGCTATTTTCCATTCCAGCCAGTCCTCCACCACTGGTTCATCATCAAAGGCCATGGTATATGCTGTCCTGTCTGTGGGAAAGTGCATATAAAAGATCTTGTGTGGCGGCAGCGGGTTTCCTCTAAAAGAAATGTGTCAAAATTACCATATGAATGGTCCAATAGACAATGACAAGATAAAAATGAAGGTGCTTTAGTGGTGTCGTTAAACAAAACAAACTTTACTTTTTTATATTTTGTTCTATCACAAATTGTAGAATATATTATTGAATTATTATTTTTCAGACTGGCATGTCAAAGAATGTCACGAACATAATAAAAACAATCCCAACATCAGTTATCTCCATGGCAAAGATGAGTGGCAGCAGCATAACATCACAAGCTGGAACAAAAACCATCGTCATCACCGCACCTAAAGGCAGCGGGGGCTCAATGACCACACCCACCAAGATCATGACCGTCCCCAAACTGGGGGGTCAGGGCAGCACCCAGTTCATTGTGGTCAGTCCCCAGAGTGCAGCAGGGAAGGCTTCTACGCAAGCCATACTAGGTATACTTATTGACACCTTGATATGTTGCCATAGTGTAAAAAATAAAGACATGTTAGTTAATGACACCTTGGACTGGTATGGAAGTCTTCTACGCAAGCCATACTAGGTATACTTATTAACAGCTTGATATGTTGCCGTAGTGTAAAAAATAAAGGCGTGTTAGTTAATGACACCTTGGACTGTGGTAGGGAAGGCTTCTACGCAAGCCATACTAGGTATACTTATTAACACCTTGATATGTTGCCGTAGTGTAAAAAATAAAGTCATGTTAGTTAATGACACCTTGGACTGGCAGGGAAGGCTTCTACGCAAGCCATACTAGGTATACTTATTAACAGCTTGATAAGTGTGAAATAAATAAGTAAAGTTTGTTTTATTTAATGTTGAGCACATTGATTTGTATCTTATCATCGGCTATTTCTTCAGCTAAAAGTTGCTGGCTACTCTTTGTTATAAGCAGCACAGTAATGTGAGCAAGAAAGACATGCTGGTTAATGTCACCTCAGTGGCTATTAAGTGTCAAACCTACAGTGAGACATAGTTCAAGTAGTAGCATTTCAACCTGTGAAGTGCACAATCATTGGATTGATCCTTCTCGGTGGACCCATTTGCAGTTTGGGCTATTTTTCTCAACACATAGGATTTCCTCTAAAAAACCTAATTTTAAAATGTTACAATGACCATGTTTCACATCTAATAGTGGATGATTAAAAAACAATCAATGTACTTTAGTGACACCACAAAATAAAATAAGCTTTACTGGTTAGGTCATTGTGTTTAACGTCTACATTCAGAGCCAGGCTGTTATAGTAGACGCCTCTCCCAGGCACTGTGTATGGTTTCAGCCATCCACTGATGTTCGGGAATGTTTACTATGTATTCACTATCAGGCATTCCTGAAGAAATCATTTTTAGAGTTTGCTCTAAAAAAATATATATATTATGTGGCACTGGTGAGAGATACTGCATTCTTAATAATAATTAATGATTGATATATGTCACTGACACTGAGTCATACAGAAACAATTTAACAATATTATTTTTTAACGTTTAAAAAACAATTTATCCAAAATTTTAGGGTATGCAATTTTATCCTGTAGAAAAATCCATGACTATATGTTTATTTATGTTGATAGTTTCTTGTTTTACTATGTAATCGCTATGGGCCGAATTTACGAAGCCTGTTTTGGTTAAACACATGCTTTTAAGCATTGTAAATGTACGTAATTACACACGTGTAAGAAAAAACATTCTTCGTAAATTTGGCCCAATATGTTTTATTTATGTAGACATTTTCTAGTTTTACTAGGTATTTACTATGTATTCACTATATGTTTATGTTCACAGGTTCTGGAGGTAAAACTGTGACAGTTTCAGCGTTGCCCACGTCTCCACAGATAGTGACCCCGGGGACGAAACCAGTTGTCACTATTCTTTCAAGTAAGGGTTTGTATTTTTTTTTCTAATTGACATAGCAGCTCTTCCATAGTACACAGATTATGAATTATTTGTTTAACGATAGTCCACTGCAGTGATTTAAATTACCTGCTGTTTCTAATATATATCTTATAATTGGCTATTGGACGTCATTCATATGACACACTTTTTAGAAGGAAACACGCTGCCACCAAATAGGCTACTCTTTTTGATAAGCAGCAAGGGATCTTTTATATGCACTTTTCCATGGACAGAACAGTACATACCACGGCCTTTGATGAACCAGT
>JAUTWP010162036.1:0-11082 GCA_033042655.1 Cyathermia naticoides
GGATCGATCCGACGACCGAACGCTTCAAAGTCGGGCGCGCTACGATCTCGGCTACATCCCGCTCCTCACATCACTAAATAAGTGTTCAAGCACTAGTACAGAAAATAACTTGCCTTTATGGATTTTGGAGAAGTACATAATGCTGATACTTTATTCCATATGATGAACTAAATATAGTTTTTATGCTAAACCTTTGTACTATGAATATGAACATATGTCGTACAACTTCCGAAATTTGCATTGGCAATCATCGATGTTGGCTTAAAAGGATGTTGCAAAAGTAATATGTTAATAATAATAATATTCTTACAAAGATCATGAGTTTTTTTTCATTTAACCTAATTTAATAATAATTTAATTTCCTCTTCTTTTTTCTTCAAAATAACTTGCTGATTAATAATAGCAACATTGTTAGCAGTAAATTTATGAATGGTTTTGAAATCCCGAAATGAGCCCCTCTAAGTCGGTGGAATACAATTAACTCTGTCTAAAGCAGACGCCCACTAAACCGGAATCCTGACATTACCGGAGAAATAATTTGTTCCCAATGTGTCCATTTAGTGTAAATATAACCTCAGAAAACAGGAAACCTCTAAAAACTGGACGGTTTACTTTGTCCTGTGGGTGTCCGGTTAAAAGGGATTTTACTGTGTATATATGTTATACTATATTACAGACATTGGTGTATGTCCGTGGTGTTTCTGTGTGTAGCAGGAATTCAATTTGAGGATTAGTGATCAGCTTCTAACCAATGCTGTAACTCACATTATTGTCATAACACTGTTATTTACATTATACCATAATGGCATAAAGCTAGGTTAGCTTTAATTTATTTTCATCCTCATATGACAGTTCAAGCATGTTGTCGTGGGCACACAACTTTGCTTCCTGTATGTTTGGGTGGGGTTTTTTTCAGGACAGAGTTTAACAAATTTATAATTACAGTAAAGCCCCTCTAAAACAATAATCCCCTAAAATCTGAACATCCAATTTGGAACCTTTTTATAGTTTATCCGCCAGTAAAAAAGTCATCAGTGACTGTTCTTATCCTATTGCCTGCTGTGCACATCCTTGACAACATATTGGGAGACGACATACATTCATATTTTGTGATAATTTCTAAATAGGTTAACAGACACTGAGGTTATTTTGATGCCTGCTTTGTCAAGTCCTTATATAATTATATAATTACATACATCATACATTATATATATATAGATATATATTGATATATATATATATATAGTTTTAACCATTGTGTCTAGAAAGTTGATAATTCAATGCTTAATTTGATTATTTTGTCTCCCCATACTCGTGTCTTCTACTACCTCAATGTACACGTAATCATGTATAAATATTTGACATAAAATACAGTGCTGTGTTAAATGTTTTCTTGTAAATTTGACAGGCGTGTCTGTGTTTGTATTTTGTGTTGATCTCAGTCACAAAGTGTTTACCCATGTTGCAGGCGCTGAAGAAGAAAACACAGAACTCGGAGCAGCACCCACCACAGGTTCCAGTCAACAAGATAAAGTTCACACCCTCTCCACACATTAAAAAGGACAAGCGACAAAATTCATCACGCTTTAATGTCTCAAAAAACAGAGAATTGCAGAAACTGCCAGCCCTCAAAGGTAGGGTCTCTTTTCCCTCGATCAATTCCAATGTAACTGTTTGACAAATACTGAGTGGGGGGAGGAGTCGCTAGCCTTCCTAAATGAATGGGATAATGGTCTGTATATTAATATTAATTATTATTCAACCCAAAAAAAAACCCTGATTAATTTTCTTTTTGCTGTAACCATTTATTTTTAATATCTTGCGTTTTTTAATATTACGTGTTTATACAAGAAGGGAGTTACAGAATTATTAACAGATAACAGTCTTAGCTCCTCCATCTACACCTACATGAAGTGTAGAGACAAAAAGAAATTGAAATATGTGGATAAACAAAAGAGCATGATTTTTTTAATGATAAATGTTATAATGCCTTTTTATCAGTTCTTTGGAGGAATCTGTTTTAATAACATTTTTATTCACTGAAAAAAAAATGTCTACAACTACAAGAAGTTTTAAAAAAAATTCATTTTTATTTACTTCTCAATGTGTGTTCTAATAATATACTGAACATTAAAACTTCATTATTTTGCAGATGCCACACCGGCAGAGAGGGAGGACCTTTTCATACAGAAAATACGGCAATGTGGTGTACTATTTGATTTTGTACAAGACCCTCTGAGTGACTTGAAATGGAAGGAGGTTAAGCGTGCGGCGCTCAATGAAATGGTGGAGTATGTCACGCAGAACAGAGGAGTTATCACAGATGCCATATACCCCGAAACAATGCACATGGTGAGAATCTTGAAAACATGACCCCCCCTTAACTGTCAGGATTTCTACTAGCTTCCAAAAATATAATAGTAATGCCTTTTAATCTGTTTACTTCAAAAGGCTTTGATATATGTTGTCCTGTGTTTGAGCATGTGCTTTGGTGCTAATTAAAAGAGTAGCCTGTGTGGTAGCTTCATGTTTGTTTTTTCTTAGTTTATCAAAATTGTCTTATGTGGCTACTGTAATCGGTAAAAGATGCATTGTCTACTGACTATTTAATAATTATTATTCAAAGGGAATCGTACGTGTCAGAAGGTGCAGGGTGTATCTCAATCAGTATCATGTCTGCCCATTAAGCAGTCAGTCATCAGATCGATCCTTCTCAGTGGACCCATCTACAGTTTGGGTTATTTTCATTCCATACAGTGGTCCATCAAAGGCTGTGGTATGTCCTGTCTGTGGGAAAGTGCATATAAAAGACCCCTTGCTGCTTATCAAAAAGAGTAGCCTATGCAGGTTTCCTCTAAAGAAGTGTGTCAAAATTACTGTATATTTAGTACATATTTCCCAATAGCTGATGATAAGGTAAAAATCAATTTTCTCTAGTGGCATCGTTAAATAAAACAAACTTTACTTTCGTAAGGTTCCAGCTTACTCTTTTAAAATGAAAAATGTCTGACTTCTGTTACCTTAAAACATCAACATTTTTCATTTGGGGATGTACACTTTTAGAGGAGTGGTGGTCAAAAATGTACGGTTTGTACACATTTGAAAATTATGGATGGCTCCTTAGCAATATTATAGTATTTTACATCCTTGGCACAATATTATAGTAACTGATAATTCTAAAAATATAAGATAAAAAAAAACCACTAGACAATTGGGATACCAGTTTACATTTATCACTTACCAGAT
Organism: Cyathermia naticoides; assembly: GCA_033042655.1. Taxonomy (NCBI): domain Eukaryota; kingdom Metazoa; phylum Mollusca; class Gastropoda; order Neomphalida; family Neomphalidae; genus Cyathermia; species Cyathermia naticoides. The sequence continues at coordinate 3,247 of JAUTWP010162036.1, forward strand.
TTGATAATGCACTAGCGGCAGGCTAGTGGATTTGTCAAACTAATTTCTAGATAGATGTTTTTATTTGTTAACATGCAGGTTATAAAATTGTTTAGATATTTAAAAAATGTTTAATATTTGTCCACTTCCGTGTATTTCAGTTTTCCATGAATCTCTTCCGGACGCTTCCACCCTCATCTAACCCGAGTGGTGCGGAGTTTGATCCAGAGGAAGACGAGCCAACGCTAGAAGCGGCATGGCCACACTTACAGGTAATAGGATTGTGTTATATACCATGTTAGAATATGGTTAAAAAAAAAGTCTTGTGTGAGCATTTCATATATCATTTGAGCGGTGATGGAAAAATCTGCGTCTTTGCCCCCAAAAAGTTTTTTGTGTGTGTTTATTTCAAATACAGTAAAATACCTCTAAACCGGACACCCATGTAACAAAATAAAATGTCAGGTTTTCAGAGGTGCAGTTTTCAGGGGTTAGATATTCACTAAAGGGAGATATTGGGACTGAATTGTTTGCCTAGGGATTCCAGTTTAGAGTACTTTTTAGCTCGAAAAATCTTCAGTACGGTACAAGACTGCAGTTGTAGAGTTGTTTAATAAGACTTTGTTGAGAAGAACGATGATCATTAACATAAAGACAGATACTTCTTAGAGACTAAACAACATGGACATGAAAACACAAGTTATGTAAAGAATTGTCTAGGTTTGTCCAGGAATGAGATTAATTGCCTGGTTGACATGGGGCTATGTCAATTAATGTGAAGCAGCTACAGTGGGTATTGATTATCCGAACAGTTTACTACCATCAAATCCATATTTGTTTTCTCTGATTTGTCAGCGGTGTGAATTATCATGATGCAGCCACAATGTATTTTAACAATACCAGTTACCACAGTGTGACATTTGATTAGAAATTGTATATGTGGGTTGTGTAACTTACAATTCACTGCATTTATGACTCATTAAATTCAAATTTAAAACAGCAATCTTTCTTCCCCATCGTATATCTTCTACTAATTCACAATGCATAGACAACTGTAGTTATAATAAATTTGTGTCTTTCCTATCATTGTATCAACAGATATCACTAGCTATCAAACCCACTCCCCATACCCCACCCACAACCCAAACCACCACTACCACCATTTGTAATGTGAAGAAAACTAGTGGGAATGTTAATGTTGGAATCAGCAAGTGTAAAATAGCTTATAGTGCTGTAACCTAAATAATTTGTACACAACCTAAATAGATAGTTTATTCTTTTATTTTTTGTTCTATTTAATGGTCCACAACTGGTTCATCAAAGCCCTTGGTATTTGCTGTCCTGTCTGTGGGAAATTGCATATAAAAGACCTCTTGCTGCTTATTAGAAAGAGTAGCCTATGTGATGGCTGTGGGTTTCCTCTGAAGAAATGTCCAATAGCTGATGATAAGATAAAAATCATTATCTCGCATTCATGTAAAATTCTTTAATCTCATTGGTTGTTTGCCATTGGACAAAATAATTTTCAATAATCACCTTTAATTCTAATATTTATTTATTTTGTATTTCAGCTAGTTTATGAGTTTTTCCTTCGTTTCTTGGAGTCTCCAGATTTCCAGCCAAACACTGCAAAACGGTATATAGATCAGAAGTTTGTATTGCAGGTAAGTTTTATCATTATTTGTGTGAATACAGTTTGATCGGTGCTGTTAGTCTGACTGGTTTAATTCACACCTAACAAACCAGCTGAGATTGTCATTAAAACATCTGTTTGAATTACTTCCCAACAATCAATTAATTCAGACAGTGTGAGGGATCAATATTCACAGCTTGAAATAAAGTGATAAAATTATTTATTTAACACTGGTTAAATGGTTGTCTTGTCTATAGTGGTTATTTTTTATTATCTTATCAATGTTTGTAATTTTGTCATTTGTATTTAAAATCTGATTAAATGTTTGTTCTTATTGTTGGAAATCAAATTGAGGTTTGTTGAACATACACATTCAATTTCAGGTTTTAATAGACCTGTTCCATAGAATTAATTATGCTTATCCTATATTTGGGCTGGGTTTTTATATATATATATATATATATATGAAGAGTTCAGGCGCAAAACCTGCTGAACACCATAAACACCCAAAAATTAGATTAATCCACCATACTGTAGGTTTCAGTGCCTAGTATCTGAAAATCAAATCATTTTAGTGCCAGTGTCTTATTTAAAAAATTTGTTTAACCATTTAGAATATATCTTGTACGTTATTTTAATGTATTGAATGTTTATACATGTATTTCACATTTAATAACACATTAAATTATTTTCTGTTTTTATTTCAGCTTCTCGATCTATTTGATAGTGAAGATCCAAGAGAGAGGGATTTCCTCAAAACAATCTTACATAGGATATATGGGAAATTCTTGGGTCTACGGGCATACATTAGGAAACAAATCAACAATATATTTTATAGGTAGGTACTATCTGTAGTGTTACAAGCCTACATTAGTAACAATCAACTATATTTATAAGTAGGTGCTTATAGTGTTACAAGCATACATTTGTAACAATCAACTATATTTATAAGTAGGTGCTTATAGTGTTACAAGCATACATTTGTAACAAGTCAACATATTTTATAGGTAGGTTCAATAATGTTACAAGTATTAGTTTTAACATTCTTCAAACAAATTTGGGACGATACTAAATATCACACTAAACTGTTATAGCATAGCATGTTGGTCTAACTGATGTATTTGTTTCACAAATTTAAACAAAATTTGTCTTTACAATAAATTACTTTTTTGTATTTCTATAATTTTATTTGAATTCACTTGCATATTCCTATATTAGAGCTGTTATTCTTTTTTCTCTTATTTTTTAGTTATTTTCAAAACTGACCATACTGGTCCACTACATTGACCTAAACTAAAAATTAGTGTATGCATTACATTAAACTTTCAACACATTTTAAAAACAATACCAATTTCTAATCAATTTGAAAATTGATTGTGTTATTATTATTTTTGTTTAGGTTTATTTATGAAACAGAGCATCATAATGGAATAGCAGAGTTGTTAGAAATTTTGGGAAGGTAAGTAAATTCTTAAGTTAACATTTGTTTTAAAACCAATTTGCATTTTATGAATAAATCATTTTTTATTTTGTTTCCTGTACTTGCTTTGATCTAATTTGTGCTGGTGTGGGGTTAAACAAATAATTCTTATTTTATTATTGTTTTAGTCTAAAAGACCGTTAATCGGTATACTTGACAAGTTGTATTTACAAATTTAATTTAAAAATTGACACTTCACTGGAAAATTTTCATTTTACAAAGTAGTTACATTGTCTTTATTAAATAATAAAAGTAAAATGTTTCAATTGTTTACAACTATGCAAGGGTTGAATTTTTTTTACCAGTATCCCAAAGGAATAGTGAATTTCAAAAAAGACTATTCCATAGAAAATGTACTATTCCTTCAAACACCTCAGGCGAATGCTCAACCGACTGAGCCTCCTATCCCTTCAAATCCATGCTCAGCTGATAATTTTAAAACAAATAATAACACATTTGATGAACAAAACGGCATGCTTTTTTAATTTAAATTGCAAAGATATACTAATGAGTCAACAGGCTTGCATTTGAATGTCACTGTGTCTGCCCCAAAATTGTACGGCAATACAACTTCATTTTACGGCAATACAACTTCAGACTGCTACGTCGCCCTGTACAACATTGTGTAACAAACAATTGTTTATATACCAGTGTATGCATTACTGCGTACTAGCTGAAATTACAAACATTAGTCTCGATGAATAGACATTTATTTTGTAACGGTAAGTGCATGAGAAAGGTCTTAGTAGTGCGAGGATTTGTTCTTAGAGAGGTTAAACCATAAGCATAATAGTCGCAGGCGATTTTCAGTATTCCATGCTTCATTTTCACTTTCATAATGGGATATTGGAAGAATTGTTTTACTATTCCATTTGGGAAATTTACTATTTGCAGAATAGTGTAAAATTCTACCCCTGCTATGAAGTCATCATATTTGTTTTGCATTAATGTCTTGCTCATATTATTTTCATGAATTACAGTACCACTTTCCGTTGTTTTTCTTCATGTTTTCAGTATAATCAATGGGTTTGCGCTTCCGTTGAAAGAGGAGCACAAGGTATTTTTGTTAAAAGTATTACTACCCCTACATAAGGTGAAAAGTCTGAGTGTGTACCACCCGCAGCTGGCCTACTGTGTGGTACAGTTCTTGGAGAAGGATCCCAGTCTCACAGAGCAGGTGAGTGTCTCTCTGCATTGAAAAACAATTTAATATCTGAACTCCTTCTTATCCCTCCACAACTAGACAAATGAATGAAAATTGGCAATGGTATATTTAGTACATTTTGTCTCAATTTACTTAGTTGAATCAGGGTCAAGATCTAGCTCATCTGAGGTCAATCTAACCTCCTGGGTTGAACCATTCTTTGATTTTTTTTCCATCCCAAACACTGCTGCACAATTGGATAAAAGCTGCAGTATGTGCTATCCCGTCTGTGGGATGACAGATATAAAAGATACCTTGCTACTAATGGAAAAATGTAGTGGGTTTCCTCTGAAACTATCAGAATGACTAGTTGTCTGTCGTCTAAAAGCTGATGATTAAACAACGGTGTGCTCTAGTGGCATTGTTAAATAAAACATACTTTATTGTTGCTACCTCCTTGTCCAGTTTTGAGAAAACAAGAAAAATAAATTCTTTCAATCTGTATCCATCACTTTTATTTCTTCACTCTGGTTGATAGCTTAACGTGACAGTACTTAGAGATGTACAAGGTTTAATTTGACACTTAAATAACTGTCTTTTATGTAAAACTTAAATGAAGGTCTGAAAATTTTGATTATTAGATATTGAACTAAGAATACAGTGTTTGTTTTCATTAATGTCTAAAACTGTTTTAATTTTTATCAGGTTATCTTGGGATTGTTGAAGTACTGGCCCAAGGTGCATAGCCCAAAAGAGGTAAGAGATTATCTGCAATATTAGATTATATTCATTTAATTTCTCAAACTTGTTTATTATCATTGATATAATGTAATTATTGGATGTTCTGAATTTTTTGTGTTTGACACCATTTTTTCTATTTAGTGAACGTTAAACTGTTATCTTATTGCACTGCCAACATTATTTGTTTAATCCTTTTGGTATAAAAGATCCTTTGTTACTAATGGAAAAAAGTAGTGAGTCTCTCCAAAACTTAGAATGACCATATGTTTGATGTGCAATAGCAGATGAATAAAAAATCATGCCATAGTGGCGTTATTAAATAAAACAAACTTTACTATGTGTTCTTTCAGGTTATGTTCCTGAATGAGCTAGAAGAGATTCTTGATGTGATAGAACCTATAGAGTTTGTCAAAGTTATGGTGCCACTCTTCAAGCAACTTGCAAAATGTGTGTCAAGTCCGCACTTTCAGGTATGGATGTGTTTTTTTTAAACTGGTTATGCTTAATGTTGATTGGATTAAATAAAAATCATTACAGCCAGCTGTTTTCAACAAAATACTTCTGGATCAACATGGTTTATAAAGATTTAAAACACTAGTGGTATAATTACCTTTGTGACGTGCTTGAACACTTATTTAGTGATGTAAGCACGTTTAAGTAATTTCCATTCCATTTGTACAACAACGGAACATGACAAATGCATATTCTACAACCTGTGAATTTGATGTATTTATATTCAAAATCAATTAAATAAATGTCATGAATGCCATTTTTAAAGGTAGAGGGCAATAACGTTTTTATAAGGATGCACCCTTCAATTTGATGACACCATGCAAATTATTTTGCCTTTAAAAAAATCAGCTTTCTATAAATTTCTTTAGAATGTGGCTACAAACAGGTAAAATAGCCTTATCTATGTGTAGACAGGGCTAATGTTTATTCAATAAAGTAAGATTTATTGCAATAAATTAGTTTTGCTAAAATAAAAATGTTTGACTCAGGTTTCAATTTTGCTCAAAGACCAATTGAAATTTAAAAAACTTAAGTAGTCTTATTAAACAAACATGCTGTTTGTCAATATATTAAGTACAATACCATTTGCCAATTATTATTTTAATTAGAAAATTTGGTGATGTAACTCTGAGTACAGAAGAAAGGGATAGAAGAAAGCTGTATGTTTTTAAATTCAACTTTTGTCGTAAAGGTTGATGAAAAGAGTTGTATTTTGTTGATGACAGCGTTTGTGCCGTTGTATTTGTGCATGATCCAAATTTGGTATGTGACTGTTCCGAGCATCTTTGACAGGTTGCTGAGCGAGCCCTGTACTACTGGAATAATGAGTATATCCTCAGTCTGATCAGCGACAATGTTAGTACGAATCTGCCTATCATGTTTGCAGCTCTGTATAAGACGAAGCACCACTGGAACAAGTAAGCAAGTGCGGCCTGCATGCCACTTGTTACCCTCATCATGACCCATGACAGCTACATCATGTCTTTCAGCAAATATATCTACCCTGCCTTTTCTTATTTTTATTATATTTTTGTTCATCAGTGTTGAACACAAATCAACTATTGACGTCATGCTATTTTCTTTAAGTGAATTCTTTTTTATGTATATTGTTTTTATTCTGAAATATTTCTTTGTTTTGCAGTTCTTTTTTTATTCATAGTTTAGATTTTGTAATTTTTTTAAAAACATATTTTACTAAGTAATATTTGTATTCATAATTAAATGTATTATGCAATCAAATATTTATTCAGTGCCAACTAAAACATTCACATATAAAACAATAGCCTAATATTATAATAACACCTAATCAATACTTTTATTGATTAGAAAAAAACAAACACTTTCTTTAAATTACCTCCCATAATTGTAGGGCTCACACTGAAAAGGAATTTCCTTCAGCCAATTTTTAGATATTGGAGGTGTTTATTTTTGGGTGGGTGGAGTGGGAATTATTATGTTTTATTATGTTACAGTTTGTATTCAGTTTGGATAAAAATTAGCTATTGGCTAATTTAGCTATGTATAGAGTGTGCTTTGATAATAGATGAAGGTTCATGTATCAAATTAGTGACCGTTTTTTTTAACTAATCTAATACTTTGGGGGGGTGGGGGTTGTCAGTGATTAAAGACTATAAATCACCCTAAAACAAAATTTAATATATCCATAGTGATGGTTGTTATTTATTATTTTTAATTTGCTTGAAGCCTTGTTTAAAAATGAAAACCAAACAGTTTTATATCAAATAGCATGGTGATCATTTGTTTTGATTTGTGTCCAGCAAGTTTGATTGTTTTATTACATCTGAATGTGTTGTGATTTGCATGCGGTTCAAGCCTTGTCTTGCTACGTTTAATCCTTATTATTTTTGTCATGCTTTTCTTTCTGTTTATTCAGGTTGCTGAGCGTGCACTGTATTTTTGGAATAATGAATACATCCTCAGTTTGATCAGTGATAATGCAACTGCGATATTGCCGCTTATGTTTCCAGCTTTGTTTAAGAGCAAAGAGCATTGGAACAAGTAAGCATGCTTTGGGCTGGAATGTTTTTTTTAATATATTCCTAATGCATTTATTCTTTTTTTCTTTTTCTTCTTTATGTTTTTAATTATTCATTAGAGATGTGTTAATGTTATATTTTTTACTAAGTTTGCTTTTATAGTAGGGTTTTTTGTGTAATAATAAAATAATAACATTATAAAAATATTTTTGTTACAAACTTTTTAACATCACAGTATATTTATTTTCGTGCTTACATCTAATTAAGGTTCAGGCACGCTGTCATGGGCACACAGCTCAGCTTCCTGAGCTGTCTGTCCAGGACAGATATTAATGTTAGTAGAAGAGAG
>JAUTWP010162147.1:0-21380 GCA_033042655.1 Cyathermia naticoides
AAACATTTGTCAAAACACACACAAAAAAAGTGTTGAAAATTGGAGACAAAAAATTAAAATGTTCAGTATCGTTTTGTAGAAGATATTTTTCTATGCTGCTGGCAAAGAAAATCTTGCAGATATATTGTTGGCCAACTACATGAATTGTGCAACCCGCACGATAAACCTTTCATTGAGAACTTCCTATCTTGGGACATAGCCATGACTTCTGTTAACCTGACACACATTTTTAATCTTTGCATCTTTTATTGATATGTTCAAAATAAATATGGCTGTTCTTTCTGGTTTGAAGATATATAGTAATATATATAGGAATACTGAAAATGAAAAAAGGAAAGAATTTATCATATTTTCATTCATGTTTAAGGCAAATATAAATGGCTATTAACATTTCTTTAAATGTATCTCATTTCGCATGTTTGAAGTGGACTTTTTTTACAGATCATTGTGTGACTATTAAAATTTTGAGTTTAGTCAGGGTTTTCACATTATTTTTGAGTAGAGGGGCATTAGGTTAAAGTAGCAGGCACCATAATGCTTTGGCATCATGTAAATACATTCACCAAAAAAATGCATATTACTATTTTTGGCTGTTGAGTGAAAAGTATCAAGCGCAGTAGGTCCCACGGGCCGCCGGCTGAATTTGAAAGCCCTGTTAGTCAATCCAATCAATTGTAGTAACATAGGAAATGTTTGAAATTGTTGCTAATTAAACAATGTGCTGCAGTGTTTAACAAACATACCTTTCCTTTATAACAGACCATAATAATAATATTTTTATATTATGTTGGTCTCCATCAGTTTCCTTTTAGCCAAAATATAGATATGATGGATTAGTATAAAACTATTACCAAAATCTGACCTTACATCGTCAGTTCCAAAATATTTTTTGTAAGTCTTTGCCCAATATATTGTGTTGAATTTACATTTACCATTTCATATAAAACATATTCTGACTCACTGAGCTAAATTACAATTTGTAGAATAATTAAACACACACGGGAAGTGCCAACACGGTTTTCTAATCAAAGTATTACCAGTAATGTGTAATTTCAACAGTAAACTAAATCTGTAATAGAAAAAACAATCTGCCAATGAAGGTCGACCAGAACATTGGTTAGTAAAGCAGTCTGTTTCTACTGGGTATATAAGTATTAGAATTATTATGTTTTGTTTTTATGAAGATGTTAGTAATCAGTATGATCTAATCTGTTGGTAGATGGTTGTGTTTCAGCAGCCAGCTATCTGTGATGTTGTCAGGTGTCTACCGGTGATAAATTGTCTCATGTTCTTACGCCAAGACGCTGCTATCAGTGACTCTCTGTAAGGGAATATATCTGGCCATGATTCCGTCCTGTACAGCGCACCATATTGTTTATACCCTTTATCTCACATCATGCATATGGACATGATTATGCAAACATGGATATATTTTTTTTTCTTTTTTTTGCCACCATTTTTAATGTGTTGAAATGTAAGTTTAAAAACTGAATGGCTTGAATGAGATCTGACCTAAGATTTTCTCAGCCTTTAAAGAAAGGAAAGAATGTTGCTTTTATGCTATCACAGTATATTGTTAATCTATGGCTATTATGTGTCAAACGTGATAATTGAGATTAATGAGCTACAGAAGAAACCTGCTGACTTTTTATTACCATTTCTGTTCCAACCAGTGCCCCACAACTGGTTCATCAAAGGCTGTGGTATGTGCTGTCCTGTTTGTGGGAAAGTGCAAATAAAAGAGCCTTGCTGCTTATCGAAAAGAGTAGGCTATGTGGTGGCAGCAGGTTTTTTCTAAAAAAGAAATGTGTCAAAATGACCATATGAATGATGTCCAATAGCCGTTGATAATATATAACAATCAATGTGCTCTAGTGGCGTCGTTAAATAAAACAAACTACTTTTTTTTATTACTTTTTTTTATTACCAGGACTCCAAAACATTTTTAGTCAAGTATCACCTTTTATAATCAACCAATTTAGAAATATTTCTCAATTTGAGAAACCAAGCTGTAAAGATACTTATTTGTATATATTTAAAAAAAATTCATTAAAATTTAATGTAAAAAAATAGAACAAATTATTAATTAATACTAAAGTTAAGTTTATTTTCTGCAAGTTTACAATAAATATCATTGCTATGGTATGTTGCCTTGTTTGTTGTCTTGTCCTTCTCAGTGGACCCAGCTGCAGTCTGGGCTATTTTCCGTTCCAACCAGTGGTCCAGAACTGGTTCATCAAAGGCCGTGGTATGTGCTGTCCTGTCTATGAGAAAGCGCATATAAAAGATCCCTTGCTGTTTATCGAAAAGAGTAGCCTATGTGGCAACAGCGGGTTTCCTAAAAAGTGTGTCAAAATGACCATTTGTATGATGTCCAATAACCGATGATAAGATAATAATCAATGTGTTCCAGTGGCGTCATTAAATAAAACAAACTTTACTTTTGTATACCTTTTAAAAAAAAATTCATTAAAATTTAATATAAAAAATAAAACCAATTATTAATTATTTTTGCAAGTTTACAACAAGTATCATTGCTATGGTACATTGTCTTGTTTTTGAACGCTGTGTTATTTCTGTGAATGGTTTGGGGTTCTGAATGGTGTGTGGGTGAGCTAAGAGCTATGCTTACTAATACATAGGTCAGCTGAATTAGAAATCTTATCCTAAAAAGATACTGAGCCGGCAGCTAGCTTTAATTTGAACCAGCAGTTTAAATCACCGCTTTAAGATTTACGTCTTCCTAAACACTGAAAAATTTGACTTGGCAATAAATATAGACAGCCATTTTTTACGAGAAGATAGCACAATCTTTTGTGTCTGGTGGAGAAATCAGTGAGGTAGCCATGACAGAAATTTATGTGTTTCAACATTTGGTCTGTATTAATGATAAACAACACAGGAAATCATCTATTACAATAGATTTCCTCTATGCTTGCGTCTTTTAGATAAAAGCATTTCAGTCTGTGTAGCTTAGTAAGACATGTGTGTTTAGTTATTTAGGAGTGAGTGACTGGGGTCGCATAATGAGCTTGCCTCACAAAATAAGGAAGCTTTCTGTTTCATGTTTGGTTAGCTCTCTCACACAAGGCTAATCGGAGAAGATTTTAATAGGTTGGCATCAAAGGAAGCCATTTTTCTCATTATTATCACTTTTTGTTCTAAGGTTTATTAAATTTGATAGTTTAGAAACAGTTTGCATCACAGCTGGTTGTGTTTTTATTATGTCTCGCCTTTTTCAAAACAAATATGGGTGACTGAATTATATTTGTCCATTCTCTCTAGCCATCCATCATTCTTCATTGGTTTTGACCGACTCATTATATATAGCTTTTTCAAATGTGCATCTGTTGGCTTTGTTTTATGTTTTCTTAACTTTTCTAAGAAAAACAGGAAATAATTTTATCACATTTAACTGTTTTTCTGTCTGTTCATCCATCCTCATCTTTTTACTCAAATTATTAATATTTTATTGACAATTCACACTACAATGGTTTTTCATGGTCCACATTATTTTAAAACAAAAAGGGTTGACATTCAGTTAGTCTTTGAAATATTCATATTTTTAATAAAGTTTATAGAAACAGAATCACTTAAAGTAGTTTTTTTTTTATCATATTTGAATAATTGATTAAACCATCCAAGAATATTTAAGAGTGTTGGACAAATATTTAATTATCACTAATCATCACAGAATCTTAGACTAAGTAATAAATTGTAATAAAATTTAAAATATTCTGCTCGCTCAGACAACATCTCTTGCTAGTAGTGGATTTGGTGAACTCTGCATTCAATAACTTTCATTCCTTTTTTCATACACTGAAAATTAATATTCTATTAACGAGCATCTTCTATGGAAAAATATTTCATGTTTTAAGGACTGTCAGATTTTCATTTCCATCAGCACCTATTGGTAATTTTACTCTGTTCAACTGTAGTTCATAATACAGCCTAAAAGTTTCCTGACAACTTTTTCTCACTTACTATAGTCGTGATGGCGCTACAAATCCCTATCTGTCACTTTCATGTCACCACAAACATCTTCTCTAATGGTCTCTTGGTGCTTTTAGAATCGTCGCAGACCAAATTCTGTACTTGTATACCAAACACAAGCGAACAGACAAAAAGTTGTAGGGGCACATTAAGAGCGTCTGTTACCGCCAACTATTACTCTGTGTGTATTGTCGCTGTTGAAGATCGCCTAATTTTGGTTGTTGTCCGCTGACATGAAGTCCCTTTAGTGGAATACAGAGGCATGCACACACAAAGTGCTGCAACAAACTAGTTGAGAGAATGTGTGACACATTCAAAAGATACATTCCTTTGCAGAAGAACTCTTCACAAATGCCTAATGGAAGTCGCTCCAACAATTGCTGATTTAACAATTGATGTTTGCAATAGTCGAGTGCCAAGGTCTCCATCCCATTTCCTTTGCCAGATTTGGCTTTTATTTCCTTTCATCAGGGGCCATTTTCTTTTGGGTCTATTATGGATTTTTTCTTTATTTGTCGTGATGGGCAAGTATCCCAGAAAGAGATGACGGTAATGGGTAGGAAAGCAGCTTGTCACATGTCGAATGTAACACAGGCCTGCACTTAGTGCTAACAACTCACCATTAGCAGTCCAGACTAACTTAGCAAACTAACAAATGTTACATCACAGTTTTAGTTAACTTATTTTAAAGTTGCATTATAAAAAAAAATCTATATTATATGTTTGCATTTTTTCTTAATTTTTGTAGAGAATGTGATTTTAAACTATAATCAAACAAAAACATTAAATTTGACTTCCAGTTATGGTAATTTATTTGCAATTATAATAACTAATTGTATTAATTAGGGAACCTATTCTTTTTTGACAACATAACCGAACCATGATATCATAAATAAATTAAATTTCAAGAATCTATTTCTAGCAATATTTTAATAATTTCTACTTTGAACATATTAAGTTTTGTTTAGCAGACATTATTTATCATATAAATATAAAAATACAGTGGTCTCAAACTCAAACAGTCAACTTTTGTTAAAGAAGCCAATCTGAACTTTGATAATGCTACTTTGATGTGAAAAACTCATTTATTTTCTATGAAGTTTGTCACTGGTCATGTTGCAGGTCAAGGGTCTATGTTGAAGTTCTCACACTGATTACAAGTTTTTGTTTTGATGTTTTTAATCTGCAAACTGGCTAGATGTCATCATAGGATATAGGACAGTCTTGATACATTAAAGGTGCTACTAATGACTGATGTACATTTTTGCCATATAATTTTGGTTTGTTTTTAACAGTACAAATATCCATCATATTATGAATACTAGTATTTTATTTACGTCAGCGATGGATAAACTTGAATTAAAGCTGCAATGTCCGTCTTAAAATATATTTTACTGGTCAACAATACAAACACAACTTCAATTTCCTTATCAACACATATCTTTCACTGCCTACAGAACTCAAAAATCTTATCACACTTTTCAAGACAAACAAAACAGAAGCATTTTGCTACAAGTTTAAAATATTTAACTACACAGCAGCCAGTTTATTTGTATATGACCTACATAAGAGAGCAGTTGGCTGAAACAAAATAAACATTAAATTAAAAAAAAACATTAATGAAAATAAGTAACACATGGAAAGAAATATATGTTTAATGGCATCCTTGCATACCAAAAAAATTTGAATATCTTTGACTCTGTCTAAACCAGATTCACTTGGGACCAATAAAATACACTGGTACGCTGGATGGGACATTTAAAATCATGCTGGTTTACACAAAAATCCGGATTAGACAAATGTTGGTTTACATAGAAATCCGGATTAGACAAATGCTGGTTTACATAGAAATCCGGATTTGATAAATGTATTGGGTGTCATTCTATGGTAAAATTTAGAATGAAAATGAGAAATACATTGAGATTTATCAACTGTGTATACTATTATCGACATGTGTGGCCAGGAATTATTGTTACCTCTGATGAAAAAGCACAAGACAGGCCAACCAAGTCACAACAGTGGGACTTCTCAATTCTGTTATTGTAGTAGAAAAAGAATTTATCATATGAGTTCATTAGCCCCTATCAGATGTTTGTGATAGATAGATGGCGTGAAGTGTCCCGTATGACAGGTTTCTATCTTTGATGTGCAATGGATCCTGTGAAGTACGCTAACGGAGAGAAAACAGTTTGTAAGCTTGACTGTAAACAAACAGCACAACCCCACTGCTGGAAACTTTATTGATAACCTCGAGAATACGGAGTGTTCCCCTCACAACATACCAGTCTTCTGTCTCAATGAGGCTTTGTGCAATATAAGTGTATTTTGTCTAAATGTCATTCATTTTGATCCGAAATCTTAATTTTTTAAATGGTGCTAACAGTCTGTAATTGTACCACACCTCTTTATCAATGACTTTTATGGAATATAACTGTATTTTATCTAAATGTCTTTCATTCTAACCCGTAACATTATTTTAATTGTACCACACCTTTTTTGTCATTGACTTTTTTGAAATACAACTGCACTCTAAGACTTAACATTATATTTTTAAATTGTGATAAGTTTTGAATTTTACCACACATGGTGTTAGGAAGGGATGTAGCTCAGTTGGTAGCATGCCCACCTTTGAAGCAGTCGGTCGTCTGATCGATCCTTCTCAGTGGACCAAGCTGCAGTTTGGGCTATTTTTCTTTTAAACCTGTGCTCCACAACTGGTTCATCAAAGGATGTGCTGTCCTGTCTGTGGGAGAGTACATATAAAAGATGTTTTGCTGCTTATCAAAAAGAGTAGCCTATGTGGCAGCAGCGTATTTCCTCTAAAAATGTGTCAAAATGACTATATGAATAACGTCCAATAGCCAATGATAAGATAAAAATCAATGTGCTCCAGTGGCGTCGTTAAATAAAACAAACTTTATTTTACACATGTTGTCAATGAATACTGTGAAACCTCATTGTATTTTGTGTAGAAGTCGTTCACTGTTGTCCTTTATCTTAAGTTTATAAATAAAATTAAGTAATTATTTAAAATGCATCTTTTTTGAAGAAAAGTTTTAAATTTGGTTACATTGTGTTTATTATTCTACCCCACATTTTCAACTGAATCATTTTATTTATTTTTTAATATAAAGTATCTTAACTGTTGTAGAATGTATTGTTGGGGTCACAATAAAAGTAAACATGTCTGCATTTGTACTTCTTAAGACTAATTTGTCAACTAATATTATTACTAAATTATTAAAACTCTTTTAGCAAAAATTGTATACACAAAGGGACTCAAACCAAAAATATATATTTTTCACATTTGCAATATGTAAAAAAACATCTGTACTATATATGTTTGCAATACAAAAAATAACAAAACTTTAAAATGCCATATTTTGTAGAAAACTTTATTTAGAATAATTATTGTGTGTTGAACATCTGCAGTGTATGCAAAAACCATCTGTGTGCAGTTTTAAAGCATTGCACTCACTTATTGCAAGAGTTGACTGCGCAAATCACACAATCTTAAATTGTGCATCAAATTGTGCATCAAATGATTGTATACATCTTTGAGATGAGTAAAACAAGTGTAAAGTTGCATAGAAATGTATTAAACACATTTAAAAACCTGATGACATTATCGGTTCCCTCAAAAAATGAATTAAAACAAAGCTCTTTACAAAGCAGCTAAATAAAGTTTTGTGGTTTACAACTTTCTGATTTTATAAAACCAATCTTTCTTTGAGAATGAAATCTTAAAATGTACACTGATGAACAATGTTGAAAAGTATCGATGCTCCAAGACTATAATATTCTGGGATGTAGCTCACTCGGTAGCATGTCTGCCTTTGAAGCGATCAGTCATTAGATCAATACTTCTCAGTGGACCCATCAGCAGTTTGGGCTATTTTCCTTTCCAATCAGTGCTCCACAACTGGTTCAACAAAGGCCATGGTATGTGCTTTCCTGTTCTGTGGGAAAGTGCATATAAAAGATCCCTTTCTGCTTATTGGAAAGAGTAGCTTATGTGGCAGCGGCAGGTTTCCTCTAAAAATGTGTAAAAATGACCATATGTATGATGTCCAATAGATGCTGATAAGATAAAAATCAATGTGTTCTAGTGGCGTCGTTAAATAAAACAAACTTTACTTTTTTATAATATTCTGATTTCGGATTGTTTAAAACAAGTACCAGCTCATCAGCTAACCTGATGATAACAGGTCAAAATCTTTACACAAAGAAATTGTCATAAGAACATTGATACGCCAACATTTTAGATGATAACTGTGTATAAAATCTCTTTTAGTTTGTTTTCATGTATTTAAAGAAAATATATATTGAGTAGATATTAAGGAAAGATTCATGAAATGTGTAAACGTTTATTCATGTGAACATAACAATAATATGGAATTACAGTGAAAGCTCTCTAAACCGGACACCCACAGGACCAAGAAAAATGTCCAGTTTTCTGAGGTTTTTGGTTTTCAGAGGTTATATTTACACTAACTGGACACATTGGGACTGCATTGTTTGTCTGGTTTTGACAGGATTCCGGTTTCTTGGGGGTCTAGTTTAGACAGAGTCCATTGTATTCTAAAAATGATTTGTTCTTATACTTTATTAAACTGTGTATAAAATCTGTTTAAGTTTGTTTTCATGTATTAAAAGAAAACATGTATTGAGTAGATATTAAGGAAAGATTCATGAAATGTGTAAACATTTATTCATATGAACATAACAATAGTATGGAATTATTCTAAAAATGATTTATTCTTATATTTTATTAAACTGATGGTACAATGTGAAGAATGTCGACCAATTAGCTGAATCTCCAGTTCTGTGGCAGGTTTGTGAAAACCTCATCCAGACAGATGTTTTCATCAACTTGTATCCATTTCCCCACTACTTGTTTGCTTTTCATTCTGCAGCTTGTTATGGGAAAATCTCTTACAGATGTTGTCCACTCAGTCTGTTTTGTGCATTTTTCTTCTAAAAAACACCACAGTCCCGTTGTTTGATGGTTGGTAATTGTCCTCATAAGTTCAGCAGCCATCATCGTTTGGTATTCATCAGGACAAGACATCAAGAGAGGCTAAGAAATACATTATAAAATCATTTCTAAATGTTGAACTAAATCCAGGTTTTGGTGGAGATGTTATTTTTACACAGCTGTGTGCATGTGGGGCCCAGGTGATCATCTATTCTGGCCTCCCCGTTTCATTCATCATGATGGAATCCTAATTCTTCTAAGTACACATGATTTTATCAATACAAATTGGTTAGGTTTTTGATTAGCCAGTACAATAGAACATCCATCTGATGATAATTTTAAATGATAATTCTGTCTAATGACAGACCATATTAAAATTTGTTACATTTCTCAGCAGGCTATGGCTTGGTAGACTATCCACCTGCCAGGCTCAAATTTAAGAATTTGTAATCCACAGTAATTTTGAAAATGTTTGGCTGTTGGTGAAAGGACTCACCAATGGCAATTTTTATTCAACAAATGGTAATTTGATCAAACTTAACTTTTGCAACAAATAAACATAACAAATGGGTTGTTTTGCCAGTGGCACCTTGCCTATGAAAATTTATACAAAACCAGTGGCAATTGCTGCAGGTGCCATCATTAAATTCAAGCCCTGACCTGGAATGAATTGGGTTATAGGATCAATACCTCTCAGTGGACCCATTTGGCTTTCTGTTCCATATTATAACACTGGTATATTAAATATTGTGCTCTCGTGTTTGTAGTTAATTCAAAAGAATAACTTGTGTTAGATTTTTTTGTATAGACCATGCAAATATGGTGGTCTCAACCAGATTCACTTGGGACCAATGGAATATGCTGGTTTAGACAGAGTGCCAGTACAGACAACTTTTATCCAGAGTTAAATAGCTGGATGGGACTTTGAAATCATGTTGGTTTACACAGAAATCTGGTTTAGTCCACTGTACTATTAAACAAACAAAATATTATGTGATGGTCTGCATTGATGAATCATTCAATGATTGTGAAAACAGAATGATGGCAGTGAAAGTCATCACTGATGCTGTTTTATGAAGTTCAATGATTCCAGCAGATATAGAAAGCTATACATATATATGCATTGTATTTAATTAGTAAAAATATTCCATTTATTTTACTTGCAGGATCGATCTGGCAGTTCAAGTCCTGTCACTGAAAACCACAGAGGAACCGGTAAGTGATATCACAATTCAATCACTGTTTATCAAGGAAAATAATTTAAACAAAATGTTGTTCAGAAAAAGGGTCTTTTGGAGGACCTCTTTTCCCTAATATTACACTCTTTTTATATCATTCTAAATATGGATCTGGTTTGTTACATAATTTTTCTTTTTTTAAACTAGATTTGTTGACCAAACTATTATGAAAGTATAATAAAAATAAGTTCGCTTATGCAAAATTGAAGAATAAATTTGCAAATTCAGAAACTGATCTATATTATTTTAAATAATTATACACCTTTGTATAAAGTAGAATGAATAATCCCACACACCTTTATCCTCCTTTCTTCATAATATTATTTTAAAATACAACTGTATATATAAAATAGTTTTTGAAGAATTTTTTTCATTTCCTTTGCCCAAAGCTATATTTTTGAAAAACCAGTAATAAGAAATTAAATGTTAAAAGTGTATTGTACATCAGCACGTGTTCACTGTATGCAGAATATTTTATCAGTCTCACATGGACCTAGTCTGATTCAAGGGGAGATAAAAATAAACTGCTTTGCTTTTAAACATTCCACACTGATAACGGAATATACAAACAACTATATTAAAAACATACATAAACTATTTTTTATGTTAAATTTGTACATTCATTTTTTAGGATAAAATTCTTTGGGAAATTTAAGGAATTTTTATCACAAACAATGGTATAAACCTCATCACTATTCTTCTTTTTTTTTTTTTTATTCTCAAACCAACAAACCAAAAAATAAATAAATGTGTTATCATAATTTTTTTTTAAATAATAGTTATCCATTATAAATTTCTTTTTTCATTAAATTTTCAGAAAGCATATACATTAATCATCACCTTTTCTCCTGCCCCTACCTCTAAACATTCAGTTTATAGAACTCAAGGAAACATAAAATGGATGACCAAAAGGACAGAACATAATGTTTAATGTCCACATTCAGAGCCAGGCTCTTATAGCAGATGCCTCTCCTGGTCACAGTTTATGGTTTTATCCATCCACCACATCTTGAACAGGAAAGGATGACCAATAGTCTTGTTACATTTTTATATCCACAGGTTTAAAATGTTCCACACTGTCAGGATTACTGTAAAATTATAGCATGTTTCCAACAATTGAAGATTTTTCACAATGATAATAAAATAGATGCCCCATTGGTGTTTGTATTCATAGTTAGCAAGCAACCTTCTGTTTCATAAATCAGCCTTTCTAAACCCTTTTGTTGCTCTGTTTAAATGTCTCTGTTTTCACTTCATGGGCCCACTCATTAAATTGCCATTTTTCAATTTGCTGGATCAACAAATCTAAGAGAATTAAGAGCGATGCTTTATGTTTTAATGGGGGATTGGTTTAGAAACAAAACTTGGCCAATTACAGTTAATGTTTGTAACCAGGAAAACTCAGGCCGGAAGTTTGCTGACAACAGTGGAATTGTGAGGTTTGCCAGAAAAACTCTTTGACTTTTATTCTTTGAGAAAGGATCTGGTGGTAATTAATAGGTCATACAATTCCGTTGACTTTGCAGAACTGGAAACAAATGTAACTTGTCAAACATGTAGTACTTGGATTCTAAACAGTTTTTTCCTATGACCAACCTTGTTTTGTTGGAGAAAGATCACATGAATTTCTAATTATACTTGTGTGTGATGTTACCAGGTGTTTTGGCAGTAAATTAAAACAATTTATAATGTAAAAAATAATGCAGTAATGCTGTTTAAATTCTATATAACAGCTTCTAATGATACTATCAAGTTCTGGAACTGACAGAAAGTTTTGCTATTAAAGTTAATTATATTCTGACAATTAATTACCATGAATATAATGTATCATATGCTGGTTTAAACAGAGTGCAGGGTTAGACAGAGTTTTTCTAGTGAAGTTAATTTGTGACTGAAAAATGAATCCTGTTTAGACAGATTTCTGGATTAGACAGATGCCGGTTTGGACAGAGTGCACTGTATATATAAAATTATATATTTTTTTATATAAACAATATGTATTTCCATATTATAGAAAGGAATGGGAATAAATATTCTATTGTTGAAACAAATGAACTATGATATTTATTAACCATTTTACAGGGTATGTGGGGTGCTTTGACACCCATCAATCCCACACCCCTCCTGTTGTCCTTGACTAGTTTTATTAATGTATTTCAAATCACATCCATCAACCCCTCCCCAACCCCCTGACCCTCTTGAGTTGTCTATTAAGATATTTCTTTATTGTTTCATTGTGAATCTTATCAACAGATTCATTCATGGAAGTTTTAAGAAGTCGAGATTTGATTAAATTTTCTTAATAGTTACTGATCAAGCCCAGCCTCCTGCTGTCTTTGTGCCAACCATAATAGGCAAAACTTTCCCCCACTGCTGCCTGGTGGTCCCCCGGGGTGCTCTTTAAGTGGCACTGATTGTTTTATTACCAGTAATGGGCAGATAAGCCAGTAGCCACTGAAAACAAGAGCTTTTATTAGGTTTAACTGATAACACAGCTCTTGTGCTCCCCCTCAAACCTGTAATAATGTGTCACAGGGAGAAAGCTCTGCAACAAAACTATTTCATGCTTGTCTAAACTTCTCTGTCGATCTGGCGTGGGCTCATTAAAGGATTGGCAGCTAGATGGCACTAACTCTTGTCAGTAACATCCGTTACCCCCTCACCAACAATTTGACGTGCTGGAAGGTTTCTAACAAAGAGCCGTCACACATGATGGAGAATATTTGTTGATGTTGCTGTATGTCCATCTGTCTTGTTTATTCTTACTTACAATAACTTATATAAAGATCATTAAATATTTCATAAAGTCTATACAAATTCACTGTAGTCAGTTAACTGTTTCCCCAACCACCAGCTATTTGAGGTAGTGAGGGATTCTTAACAAACAACCATTATGCATGACTGAAATGTTTCTTCCACTCACAATGTGTCAGTTTATCTGTTTGTCTGACTGTCTGTTCACCTGTTTTAAGTCTTTCTCTTTTAACTGTGTATTGTTTAAGCTTGAAAAGATGTAATTAATTTAAAGATAAGATAAGAATTTATTGTTTAATGACACCCCAGCACAAAAAATTAAATCAGCTATTCAGTGTCATACTAAGGTAAAAATTAATTTAAAATTCACACTTATTATTATATACAAATTTTACTGTTATGATAAAAAAATTTCCATTTGCAATATTGTCCATCCATCCATCCGTCTGTCCATCCATCTGTCTGTCCGACCATCCATCCATCCATCCATCCATCCATCCATCCATCCATCCATCCATCTACCCACTCACATATCCCTCTATAAAACCAGCTTATGCTGATCTGCAAACTTCTTTATTTGGGGAGTGGCAGCTTATACCCCCTCCAACCTCCCCCATCCCTGACACCCCCTCTGAAAATCTGTGAAGACAGCTGGAGGTATTTTGTTACTGAGCTTTTGTCTCAAGTTAATTGGCTGGCTGGCTAAAGTTGCCTGTGAAATGCAATTAGAAGCAGAGCGAATCTGCCTCATGACAAGCACAGGCTAAACACAATCAGATGTGTGGCATTATAGCAGCCTGAGTGATCAGCCAGCTGCAGATCCACACAATGCTAGCCATTGTCTTAGTGAGCAATCAAGTCTTACTGTATTCCTACAGCAGGACATAACTCAAAGATGTAGAGCCCACCGGTACCAGCCCACCTGATGTGTGATGGCTTGTCGGATCCATCCTTCTTTGTGGAACCATTGAACTACTTCATATTACAATCAGTCTTCCACAACTGGTTTGTCAAAGGTCATAGTATGTGCTGCTCTGCCTGTGAAAGTGCATTTAAAAGACACATTGCTACTTATTGAATATTTCCCATCCTGGGTAAGGTGTCCGGCAACGTCGGACATTGTGCCCAGGAGGGGCATGCTTGAACACTTATTTAATGATGTAAGCAAGTTAAAAAAATTCCAGTCCAGTTATTGAAAAGAGTAACCATATCTTTGACACCTAATAGCTGATTATTAAAGAATATACTGGCATGGCATTAAATAAACATTCCTTTCTGCTTATTGAAAAAAGTGGCGTGTGGTGGCAGTGATTCTGAAGATTATGTGTCATAAATGCCATATGTGTAACACCTAATAACCACTGATTAACTAATGAAAACACAAAGCATCTGTTGGGTTATGAACAAACCTTAAAAGGATATACCGGTACATGCATAGAGGGGTGATACTGGTTTAGGATTGACAAGATAACTCTACCCCTCCTCCCACTTTTCTGGGTAGGGCATCTGGAAAAATCAGATGACATAATAATAATAATAATAATAACAACTTTATTTAAAGAGTATTAAAAGTTTAGCCTAGGCTAATCTTTAACTAGGCTCTTAAACAAAAAGTGTAATGACATGCCCATGTCAGGCATGTTTGAACACCTCTACTGACTGATGCATGGTAAAAAATAGTCCATGTCCATAGGCAGGTGAAAAAATACAGTGAGGAGAGCAGAGAAATTCTAGAATCTTGTTTTTTCTTTTAGTCATTAAGCTAACCATTAGTGCCCTCTTAAGAATTGCAACTTTCTGTTGTTCTTCATTTGATTGTAGTGACTCACCAGTGCTTTAAGAGCACCACTGAGGTATGTCGGAATGGCTGTCCGAACCAATCCTTCCAGCACCGCTTGATGAGATTACTAATTCCTGGCAATAAATGTTCTACCATTCTCTGAAAATATGCGAATCTTGCCACTTCTTGTTACTGGGATGAGTGTTTTCATACAAAACATTGTTTTTAAGATTTTCTGCCTCAATAAATTTAATGTTGTTTTATAGATAGCAGGATCAATACATAAAAATATAAGGTTTTAAATTTAATAAGTGTTCAAAGTTTGTTATCCATTATAAAATTATTTTTGTTTTTAGATTTTCGTATATTAAATGGTTGCAAAAATGACAATAAAATGTAACAAATTGACAGATAATTTCTAACCACAGTTTTATTTGCATATAAAATATTTATTCTGACAAAAAGTGTCAGCAACTATAGATTAATAGCACCATTTTTTTATAACAGTGTATTAGGCAACAATAACACAATACGCGGTGGCATTAACAGGTTTGTTCTGAAGACCACATGTCACAAATACTGTATGTTGAACACACAACAATCACTGATTAAACAATGTATTGAGGTATATGTATTGTTAAAAAAAAAAGTTTGTTTTATTTAACAATGCCACTAGAACACATTGATTTTTATCTTATCAATGGCTATTGGACGTCATTCATATGCTAATTTTGACACATTTCTTCAGAGAAAACCCACTGCCACCATAATTATAAGCCACTCTGTTCAATAAGCAGCAAGGGGTCTTTTATATGCACTTTACCACAGACAGGACAGCACATACCATAGCCTTTGATGAACCAATTGTGGACCTGGTTGGAATGGAAAATAGCCCAAACAGCAGATGGGTCGACTGCAAAGGATCGATCCGATGACTGACTGCTTCAAAGACGGGCATGCTACATCCCACTCCGTAACATTAAACAAACATTCTTTTCTTTAACAACAAAACAAAATATTAAAAATATATCTTTAAAAAACCCACACAAAAACATCAAAAATTAATTTGAAAAAATAATTCTATAGACATGTCATCACAACCTGTCATCCAAATCTGATTCCACATAAAGAAAGACAACTCCATATTCAGCTGAAATTGTGTTGCTTCAGAAATAAAAAAAAACTATCGTGTTTAAGATTTGTTGCTCTTTCATCATTGTTATATTGTGGAAACAGGTGGAATCATATCTATAAAAATATCATAAAATTCTCATCGGCTAGCTGTTTTGAAAGTCACCGGAAGTGGGAGGGAGATTTTTTTTGGTCCACAAGGAATCAAAGAGAACAGATGCATTTAGGTCTGTCAGCTGATGATAGGAAATGATTGACAGATGTATATTGCAGTGATGTATTGTGGGATAGAATAGAGAGAAAACATTATCTTTTGAGGCAGACATAAAATTTGAGTGTTCACGTGACTATCAAAATTTAATGTGTGACTGATTGTATAAAGAAATTGTTGATTTAGTTTTATTGGTAAGTTTCTTGTATGGCTTTGAGTTTAGTTCTGCTGATTTTATTTTCAAAGGGATGAGGACATTTTGAATGTTTTTGTGTTTTCTATGTTTTATACTTTAGTCACATTGTTTTGTATACTGAAGTTTATGTTAAATCATTTATACATCCATCCATCCATGCATCCATCCATACATACATCCATCCACCCACCCATAACACCATCCATCCATCCAGCCTTCCTGCCTGTGTCCGTCTCTGTATGTCTGCCTGCCTGCGTCTGTCCATATGTCTGTCCATCCATTTGTCCATCCGTCTTTTTGTCTGTCTCTGTGTCTCTCTGTATGTGTCTCTGTGTCACTCTGTGTCTGTCTGTATCTCTGTCTGTCTCTCTGTCTGGTGATACTTCATTCATGAATTGATTGTGGTGCAAGGGAGAGTAACTGTTATGTTGAAGAAGTACGCCTGCATGCTCATACATCATGAAGCCAGGAGAATTTCTCCAGTGAACCGACAGCAATGAAGGCTCATTAAAGGATATAATTCCCTTTGTAGAATTACCTGTTTAGCATGACTGCCATGGCCTGTGGGCACAATACGTCAACGTGTGGTCAGGCTCGCTGTGTTGAAAGACTACAAGTCCACTCCAGTTGGACTTCTTAACTGGTGTTGCCACTTGTGTCATGTTCCCCAGGCTTCTCAAAGGGCTGCAAGTGTTTTTATTTATTACCAAGTGTCACAAACAATGATCACAGTGGTTAATATTGTTGTGCTTCACAGCATCTCCGAGATTTCTAATTCAATTGTGCAATCATCCTGTTTTAAGTGATTTTATTAAAATTGAATTATAAACATGACAGGATTAAAAAAATTGTGTGATATTTGTTATCACAAAAATATATATAAAACAGATGATATTTCATAAGAATATATTTTGAAATGATTATAATAGCCTGGAAAAGTAAATTTTAATATTTTAAAGTTAAATCATTCTGCATTAAGTGATTTTATTAAAATTGCATTATAAACATGACAGGATTTTTAAAAAAAGGGGATATTTGTTGTTATCTGTTTTTATGTATATTTTTGTGATATTTGATAATATATTTTGAAATAATTATAATAGCCCGGAAAAGTGAATTTTAACATTTAACTTTTAATTAATTTAATTATGAATATTTTTCTTTTATGATCACAAATGATACTGGTGATTGTCTCAATATTAAATTGCTAAGAACATATTTTCAAATAAAACTATTACAATCAGTTCTAAATTTAATGTTAATTACAATAATGAACTGATTTAATTGGGGAATATTTTCTTTTATGATCAACATCAAATTTGTGGGTCTTTTTATATTTTTTAATTAATATTTTAAATTTATTATTCTGCTAAAAACTATTGAACTTGACCATTAATATTTGTATTATTAATAAATCTCATTCTATTTTTACATAATTAATAATATATTTTCAAATATAACTTTAAAAAAAAAATCAAATAATTATAATCTTCAAAATAATTAATAAATTAAATATGACAATAAATTAATTCAATTAATTGGATTAGGGAGTCTCTGATGATTAATAAATCAGATTTGTGTCATTACACATTAATAAAGTGTGGTGTTAACTTGAAGGGAAGTGTTTTTATTTATTACTGACTGTCGCAGGCAATAATCACAGTCATAAATTACTTCACTCCATTGAGAAGCAGGATGTAGCTCAGTCGGTAGCATCCCCGCCTTTGAAGCAGTGGGTCATCAGATTGATCATTCTCAGTGGACCCATCTGCAGTTTGGGCTATTTTCCATTTCAAGCAATGCTATATAACTGATTCATCAAAGGCCATGGTTTATGATGTCCTGTCTGTGGGAAAGTGCATATAAAAGATCCCTTGCTGCTTATCAAAAAGAGTATCATATGTGGTTACAGCGGGTATACTATAAAAACTTTACTTTCACTTCAGTGACTTTTCTTCACACTGACTATTTTCCATTCCAACCAATGGTTCACAACTAGTTCATCAAATGCCATGGTATTTGCTGTACTCTCTGTGGGAAAATTTATATAAAATACCCCTGCTGCTTATTGAAAAGAGTAGCCTATGTGGTGGCAGCAGGTTTCCTCTGAAGAAATTTCTCAAAATTACCATAATAGCCGATGATAAGATAAAAAAGCAATGTGGGCTAGTGGTGTTGTTAAATAAAACAAAACTTTCACACTGCTAATTCAGTACAATCATTTTGTTTAAGCTCCCATTTACTAAGTCATATTATTATGATGTCATTTTAAAAATGTACAATGCAGCAGGAACAAGAACATTTTGTAATGTGCTTACATCACTAAATGTGTTCAAGTACACTCCTCCTGAGCACCACATCTCTTAATAATAAACTGGCTGTGCCTGTGTAATTGTCTGTACTTGTATTTTTTATTTCTAAAAATATTCTGAAAAAAAATAGCACTA
Organism: Cyathermia naticoides; assembly: GCA_033042655.1. NCBI lineage: Eukaryota > Metazoa > Mollusca > Gastropoda > Neomphalida > Neomphalidae > Cyathermia > Cyathermia naticoides. The sequence continues at coordinate 18,729 of JAUTWP010162147.1, forward strand.
AATTTCAGTTTAATTAAAATAATTAATTAAATGAATTATGGAATATTTTATTTTATTTTTAAATATAATTATGTTAGAAACTGTGTTTTTGGTACTTGACATACATATTTTCATATGAAATGCCCTTTTCACATTTCAAATTTGTTTAAAGTTTCAAAGTTCTAAATATGTTTTTTAAATATCCAGACATGATTTTGAAAAAAAATGATGGCTACTTGTTATCTTTTATTTAAAATCTGAAATATATTTTTGATTCATGTTAAAAACTAACTTTGTGCACACAGTGCATTCTATCTAATCCAGATTTTTGTATAAACCTTTCAATACATTTGTACATGTAAATGAAATTTACTCAAAAAGTCAAACCTCCGCTTTGATAATGCAACTGTTAATCATTTTTCATATGTTAAAAAAGGGGAGGCAATTGTTTTAAAGTAGACATTTTTATATAGATCCCTGTGGGGTTATGGATTATGTCGAGACAGCTTTAAAAAAAATTATATATATTTAAGAGGATCATAAAAACAGTGTTGATATGGTTATCACATTGAGTTACAGAAGTATGATGCAATCTATGTTCACAGATGGTTTCTCATATCTGTTGAACACACAGAAATGGAACTTTGTTGAAATATCTTTGATAGAATTGTATGTATAGATAGAGAAATGGGGGAACAATTTGGATATTGAAGATTTTTGTCCATGTTGAAGGATTTATGGGTATAATCTTACATTGTGAATTGCATCTAGGAATGTAATAAGCTTTGTATGTAAAGGTATCTGTCTGAGAAGCAGTGAGTTGTCCCTGGAATCAGTCCTTGTGAGGTTCTATCTGAGAAAAACTACTAAAAATAGCCTATTCAGCATTCTTGGACAGAAACTCTGGGATTGTCGGAGTTTGTGCCTATGACAGGCATGCTTGAACACTTCTGTGATGTAAGCACGTTAAACTTATTTCCAGTCCACCAGTATTCCTTTCCTGTAGAGATAGTCCATCTGAGGTGTGATGTGTCATCATGATCTATCCATTTTGGTTGATTAATTGGACTATTTTCTGGTCCAGTAGTCCAGAACTGGTTAAAAAGGCCATGGTAAATTTTGCTATACTGTCTGTGAAAATGTGCTTGTAGGTCAGGTCAGGTCATGGTGTTTAATGTCTATGTTCAGAGCCAGGCTATTATAGCAGATGCCTCTCCTGGGCACAATTTATGGTTTTATCGATCCACCACACCCGGGACTTGTAAAAGACATCTTGTTACTTATTGAAAAAAAACATACTTGGCAGCAGCAGGTTTCTTTTGAGGACCATATGTCATAAATAGTGTATGTTTGACACCTAAGTATTTTTATTTTTTTCACATTTTTTTTCTTCACATTTTTATTATCCCCAGATCATTGGCCAATTTCGAGGTTTACAGGTTTGTATCAATTTGTTCATTAAAAAATGTGCTGGGGTGTCATTAAACAAACACTTTTCTTATATAGACAATGTGTTGCAATTATCATACAGTGCACTTTGTCCAAACCGGCATCTGTCTAATCCAGAAATCTGTCTAAACAGGATTCAGTTTTCAGTCCCAAATCCATATGTCTAATCCAGCACTGTATAAACCAGCATATTTTTCTGGTCCCATAAGGTTCCAGTTTAGACAGAGTCCACTGTATATTGAACTATACACCACTGACAAAACAACATGTAGGTATGTCATTAACATTCCTTTCCTGCGTGTAGACCATGTGTTGTAATTATACATGAGACTAATAGCTGATAAAACAATGTGCTGGCATGTTGTTAAACCAACATTTCATTCCTTTCCCATTATGGCTGTCTAATAACTTTTATTTTGTGGTCATTCACAGTAGTTTATTTACACCAACTCCGAGGTTTTATTTCCTCGTAATATTACTTCCATGATGAATGTCTTGAAAGTGTTTATTACGCGTACAAGCAGACATTCGGAGTATGTTGCTACATAAATTCACAAAGTGTTGAGAGTATAGGAGAGTTTTCTGAAAGTTCTTACGATGAAGGAAAGAGTTAAAATTGACTTGCTGTGACCCACAGTGATCTTTCAAAACTTCAAACAGAAATTTTTATTTTAATAATCAGCACCAATTATGATGGTTTTTTCACTTAATATGCCTTCCACCCCATTTTCTAATTATTTGTGGAATTTTCCCCCATTTTCTAATAATTTGTGGGTTATTGGTAAACATTGTCAGCAAAATGAACAGTCTGTATGTTCATTGGCCAGGAACCGGTAACTAGCTGCATAATTCCGTTCATCAGGTTGTTTACAAATAAACAAACTTTGTTAAAAAATTAAGAATAAAAGGGGTGGCTAGATGGAAGGGTAGTCAAATTGGATGGATTGATGGTAGGACAAATCAATGGATGGGTGCAAGTAAGAAGGGAAATATGGATGTATAAAATGTTGGTGATAAAGTGTTGGTGGGTAGTTAGACAGAAGGATGAATGAATGGATGGATGGATGCAAGTAGATATAGAACTGTGGGTAGTTAGACAGAAGGATGAATGAATGGATGGATGGATGCAAGTAGATATAGAACTGTAGGTAGTTAGACAGAAGGATGAATGAATGGATGGATGGATGCAAGTAGATATAGAACTGTGGGTAGTTAGACAGAAGG
>JAUTWP010162148.1:0-11082 GCA_033042655.1 Cyathermia naticoides
GACTGAGTGACCACTTCAAAGGTGGGCACGCTACCGACTGAGCTACATCTCACTGCCTACTTTAGCAAAGTGACTTGATTAGAATTCCAGTTTAAACAAAACACACTGTATAAAAATTCAGAACCTGCCAATTGAATTGAACTGCCGTAATCAACCATCAATCAAATTAAACAGTCGAAACCAGACTTGAACTGTCGTAACCAATCAAATGAAACAATTTTAACCAATCAAATTAAACAGTCGAAACCAGACTTGAACTGTCTTAACGAATCAGATTAAACCGTGGTTACCAAGCAACCTCGTTTACTTTCATCGTCAGCAGAAGTGCTTTGGTCGAGCTGGTTACTACTGTTTAAATACGACCTACGTCGCCGTGCCAACAGCATTTCAGTTTTTGTTGCATGTGTTGGAAGTCCCGATTTTAACGACGTGTCCAAATCATTCTTTTTATTCTCGAGCTGAACGTTTGTGTTTTGATTGGCTACTGCTTGCACTGGGGGGCTGTAATTGAATGGGGGAACAATAGCAGACGGACTTGTTCTCGATTCATTACGCAAACCGGCAACTTTAGTCGAAGGTTTTAGCGTCTCTGCGACTTTCGCATCATCCTTTTTCTTCTTTCCGTCTTTCGAATTTCTTTGAGATCCGAACTTTTTACCGAAAAAGTGCGTAATGCTGTGAGCAACAGATTTTGATTCCTTTTTACCGTTCTTTAATTTTGATTTCGATTTCGAATCCTGTTTGATCCAGACATCCGGATCGAGTTCACCATTCTGCACAGAATCATCTTTATACCTCCGCCACTTCCCCGGTTTCAGTTGGGGTACAGTGTCACTGATAATACTCGAAACTGAACCCGGCATGGAACGACACGTCTCGTCGGCATTCGGCAAACTCAAACTGTTCTCTGCTTTCTTCTTTTTGTAAGTTCCACCGTTTGTCTCGAGCTCCTCATCTAAAGAGTCAATAGAACACGACAGACTCGAGTCCTGTGTGTAGCTCATCTCCGACCTAATTGTATCGTTTCCGAAACACGACAGGTCACTTTTACTAGAGCCCCCCGCCACTGTGATCTCAAACACATTCGTGACATCATTATCGTAATCAGAATCATTGTCATCCATCTTGCTACTGGAAGGCACTGAAGTTGCATTGGTTTTAGTGCTAAGTTTATCATACGTCGAGCTCTTTTTAATCCCTGTCACCGGCTCAGAGCGACCGTTAACATTCGTCTTTCCTCCGGCACGCAACACACTCCCTGGTGGAAGACTGCTGGACTTACCTCCCTTTGCAGATGAAACGGGAAGCTTTGATCCATTTATAGGAAGAACATCCGACGAATCGTCTTTTTTCCACAAGCCGGCAATTTTACTCGAGACTTGTTTCTTTCCCACTACACCCGGCTGAATTTTCTTTTCACCGTTTGCGAGCAGTGAACCTTTCGGCGGCACAATTTCCTTTTTACCTGAAAGTGACGAATTTGACGGCCTCCTACCAACCGGAGTTGTCGGACGGGAATCACTTTTGATGCTTGCATTGCTTTCTGACTTTTTCAGTTCTCGACTGCCGATTTTCTTTAGATTAGAATTTGATCCAACTTTTCCTAAAGCCGTACCACTGCTGGTCTTCACTAACCCAGAGCCGTTATTAATCTTAGCTAAACTTGAACCACTGGCGGTCTTAGTCAAAGAAGAACCACTTCCCATTTTCTTCAAGTTTGATGCACTGCCAGTCTTCTGCAGATTGGTCCGACTTCCGGCTGCCCCGGGAGAAGCACTAGGCCGGGCAATGTTTGACGGTTTCTTTGCACCGGCTCCGACCGTTCTCTTCACCGCCGGGGAAGCATCTTTAGAATTCCTCTGTATCTGCTTGTACGCCGGTCCTGTTCCCACTTCCTTATCAACGACGAAGTTAAACCCATCGAGAGCCTTACTCCACGCCTCCGGAGGACTTCCTCCAGAGCCTCGCTGACTGTTAAGAGAACATGCAGAGTTGCGGTTACTGCTGCTAGACCGCTTGTCTCTCAGCTTCACGGAATCATTCTCCGGTGTTTTCTTGACGTCGGTCTCTATCTTGGGTGCGTTCACAGTAGAGGCAGTTTTCGTAAACGTGCCCTGTTTCACGGGAGGTTTTGGTCTGTCGGGTGTAACTTTGTTTTTGTTTGTTTCTTTAGCAGAGGGGAGACGACTCTGGCTGATATTTTTCGTAAGAGGTGATCTCGGAATACCTGATGCAGAACTGCTTCGTTGTTGCCCAGCAACAGATTTAGTGATCTTTGGTTTGATTGGTGGTTTGTTGGGAGTGCTGCTTGTCGGCGGTCCTTGACTTTGTGACCTTTGACCCAAGTTAGATTTTGGAGAGATTTTCTTGGCGCCACCTGGTGGTATTCGAGTGTTTGGACCGGGAGGAGGTTTCACATTACGAGATGCAACAGATTTTGAAACAACAGGTTTAACTGACGGTTTGCTATATAACGGCTTCTTCCGTCCACGAATTGCTTTTTCATCATCACTGACATGCACACGAGACAGCGCAGGCGACTGATTGGGCTTCACAATCTTAGGACCCTTCTGAGAAGCCACTGAACTCTCCGCTTGTGACAGCGTCGAGCCCGAATATTCACTAAGCTTCTCAGAATTCAGGGACCAGGTCACGGACACCTCTGACGCAGTATCGGAAGTATAGTCATTCGATATCAAAGACAGAGTTTCGTTTTCGATGAATTCATCATCGCAAGAGCTTCCATTCAACGCTCGGTTCGTGGCCAACTCGGACACAATGAGACTTGCGTTCTGCTGCAGCAGTAACTCATCTTCCGGAGTTATCTCCTCTTCAAACAAACAGTCCCTCACTGCCATTCCATCCACACTGATGTTGTTATAGATAACCGTGTTGTTCACCTCGGTCGACTCCCCGCTGTCGACGTTCTCGCTTGCTAGAGTGTCATCATTCTCATCGAGTTCCAGAATATCATCATCAGTATCAACAACGAAATCCTTAGGTAATGACAGCTTCATCAAATCTTCCACGCTCCTCTCATCCGACTGGCTCACAGGTACGGACTTTAGACCGCTGCCGGTTAAAGCAATGTTGAAGTAACTGTCATCAGTCTCGGACTTTTCACTATCGAATTTCTCACTGTTGAAAGAATCAACAAAACCTGAAGCAGTAAGACTTTTGTCTCCAGAAAGCTGTCCACTCTGTCTGTCATCTTCAGTCTTCTGATTCATCAAGGCTATTTCTTTGTTCGTCGAATCTTTGCGGTCTTTAGAAAGATTGCTGTCGTCCGAGTATGACCGCCTCCACTGATACCGTTCTGATACTTCAGCATCCTGCTTCGTTTGTTCAGCTTGTTTTTTCTTCCAGCTACTGTACCTCGACTCACGGGTCAAAATAGCATCAACCTGTTTGACCTCCGCTGCATCAGAACAACTGTGAGACATCTTCACACCGTTTCCGGTGTGCTTTCTCTCATCTTTCAAATAATGCTCTCCTAGCTCAGTTTGCAGTTCCAGTGATGTGCTCTTAGACATGTGTTTTTGTTTCTCTTTCTTGCTGCGCGGTTGAGAGTCATATTTTGATCTGTGGGCGTGTCTTGATGACCTGCTCTTCGGCATGGCGGAGCTGATACATTCTTCAAGTAACGCTTGCTCGTCGGGGGTCGGATCAAACGCTGCAGACTCTACACTCAATTCGCTTAGTGAACTGCTTCTTGAGAAAGCTGCCGGGGTGTGCTCGACATGGTACGAAACTTCCTCATCTTTCGAACCAACATATATTTTCTCGCCAATCCCAGCTGAATTGTACACGCCTGGTATGGAAGAACCTATCCCGCTAGAACCGTCGAGAGAAAATGTTTTTGGTTGAAACGTATCGTCGAGGACAACGCTGCTTTCATCACTGGATCGTACAACCACCCGTCTGTCTAAACTCTTAGGAACTGAGCTATCACTCTCTTTATCATCTGCTAAGTTAACTTTAGTCGTGAGATTATTTTTACCTTCGCTGATTCCACTAATGACGCTCAGAGAACTGAGAGATCCACTGCGGGAGAAATTCAGAGGAGTCCCCTCAACGTCGTAGATTTTCGGAGAATCAAACGATCCTTGAAACACAGAGTCGTCTCCACTTGTTCCGAATGTCGCGACGTGACTTACGCAAGAATTATCCGATAATTTCGTTACATTTCTCAAATCTGATCGCTGACGATTGAAATCATCCATAGAATCAATAGTCAAATTGCTTAACGAGGTCGCATTAGAAAAGTTCAACGGAGTTCCTTCCTCGTTGTATGTTTTTAAAACATCGACACTGCCACCTGGTGGTAAATCATTGACATCGTCAACAGTGACGTGACTTGACGTTCGCGGTGGCTGGAATCCAAACGATGGCGATTGTGTCGGCTTTTTCACAGTACATTCTAAAATATCAGGTGGATTTTCTTTTTTCATGATCGGGATTGTCTGCCCTTTCCCCGAAACATTAGCACTATTTGACTGACCTCCCTTTGCCTTCCTCACCTCAGCCTCACGTGCTTGCCGATCCATATCAAGTCTGCGCACGACTTTACTTTTTGGCATGGCTGCTTGGATAAGCTGAGATAATATTTCATCATTGTCATCACACAGGGAGCTGTTATCAGACTTTGACTCGTCTACCAGCGAGCTATGGTTACTCAAACTGGGTCGGGTCGGTTTCTCTGTCGACACAGCCTGCGTTTCATTCACTTCTAACACACTCAAATCACTCAACGAAGTAGCATTGGAGAAATTCAACGGCGTGCCTTCTTCCGCATAAGTTTTTATCGTGTCCGTATCATAATCGTCAGGCGGAACAAATCGGTTACAGGCCGAGGAATTCTGCACTAATTTCTTTCCTTTCTCGTTAGGCTTACGCCCAGGAGAACCGAACCGGCCAACCGGAACCTTTGATGGAGATTTAGAGCTTGTTTTCACGGGACTCTCAGCTTGGGCCGACATTTTTGGGCTTGGATTTCGTTTTGCAACAGCGATTCTAGAAACTCCTGGAGACGAAGAACCGGGTATTCTAGAAACTCCTGGAGATGAAGAACCGGATATTCTAGAAGCTCCTGGAGGTGAAGAACCGGGTTTCGACACGCCAACTCGTGTTTCCGACTTTGGACTTTTTGTTTTTGCTGCAACAGGAGATTTTTTCAATCCACTTGAAGATGAAGAAACTGATGCGTCCACATTTTTGTTCATAACTTTAGTTGGCAGTTTTGATTTCGAGGTTCCAAGATTATCAATTTTTGAGAGACCCGATTTCTTCTTGATGGCCTGATCTGACGAACTCTTCTTCATTTTCCGGCTTGAATTGTTAGGAGCTGGCATCGCAGAACTGATACACTGCGCCAGAATATCCTCCTCTCCTTCCGAAACCTCCGACATGGAAGAATCTTTGTCATCCTGTAAAACAGACTTGTTAAACTTTGATGATTCTGAAATTGCGTCCGATGGTTTTGTTTTATTCCCGTTCACATCCTCATCCATGGTGATCGCACTCAGCAAACTCGCACCATCGGAGAACGTCGGCGGAGTTCCCTCGTCTGCATAAACCACCGGTGCTTCCCGTAATCCCGTACTACACTCTAGCTGAGAGAGAACATCCATCATGGGTTTAACGTGACACGTGTCCGATGATTTCATGTTGGAGAATACCGTCGGTTTGGAATCTACACTTTCCTCAACGGATTCATCTTCTGCTATTTTCTCCGCTATTTCTTTCCGTCCAGATTTGGGACTTGGTGGCATCGTCTCGCTGGGAGAATCGGGTAGTTCACTCGGAGAAACGACTTCACTCGCTCTCCGACTGTACTCGCTGACAACTGAACTGTGCACGGACTGAGCGTCAAAACTACTCAACGAGCCGAGAGATGAACAACGGGAGAACATGAGAGGCGTCTCCTCTATCAGATTATTCTCATCAAATGTGACTGTCTTGTGTTCTTTCTCTAGTACGTCGGAACCGTTTGTTCCTGGACTCTGCAAGGATTTTGACGGAGATTCTTTCTGTCTGCCGGAACCGATATTCTCAATAACCGATCCAGTCATTGCTTCCGCTTTCTCCATCTCCTGAATCCGGGTCAAACCGAGCTGATGTGAGTCGGAGGTCGTGTCACGCGCCTCACTGCTATGAAGACTGGAAAGGGAGCTAACTCTAGAGAAACAAACGGGCGTTCCTTCCTGACAGTAAGTTTTGGTCTGATCTAGAGGAAGACCCGTATCTCTCTGTAAGTGAAATGACTGATGGTCATCCGCTGAATCTCTCGTATCAGTTAAACTGTAATTCTTTTTATCAGTTATCTCCCTTTGATCACCCATATCACACTCGTCTTCTTTCTCCGACTCGGAATACTTTGTAGAGAAATTCTGCATTTCATCCGAATTTTCCGTTTCTTTGAGATTTTCCTCATTTTTTATGTTCACTTTTCCCGTGAGATCCGTCAGTGACGTCGCTGTTGACAGGTACGGGGTTCCCTCCGTGTAGAATGTTTTCACCTGGTCGTCAAGGAAACTGGGCATGTACTCGTCGAGTCGTTCATTAGTTCTGCGAGCTTCTTCCAACTTGCAGTCAGCGCAGTGCGGATCACTCTCCTCATATCTACAAAACATAAAACATTTTTATAACTCAATTTTATTTCATTAAACTTTTAAGTCTGGAATAATATTTTTTTTTAAATAACGATGCCACTAGAGCACATTGCTTGCTTTTTAATCATTGGCTATTGAATGTCAAACTTGATCATTATAAGGTGGTTTTTTGGAGGAAATCCGCTGCCGCGACATAGCCTACTCTTTCCAATAAGCAGCAAAGTGTTTTTTATAATATTATACACTTTTTCACAGAAGACAGCATAAACCTCAGCCATTGCTAAACAAATTGTGTTAATTATCATAATTTAGTACATTCTGTATTAGATTCTATGTCACTTAATTATCATAATTTATTACATTCTGTATTAGATTCTATGTCACTTAATTATCATAATTTATTACCTCGTGCTATAATTGATTCTAAATTGTTAAATATCATAATTTATTACATCATGTACACTTGATTGGTTAATCGTGGTATCTAATTGTCATTATAAATGACATTCTAATTATCATAATTTATTACATCACACTATTTGTTAATTATCATAATTTATTACATCACGCTATTAATTATCATAATTTATTACATCACGCTATTAATTATCATAATTTATTACATCACACTATTTTTTAATTATCATAATTTATTACATCACTGTTAATTATCATAATTTATTACTTCACGCTGTTAATTATCATAATTTATTACTTCAAGCTGTTAATTATCATAATTTATTACTTCACTGTTAATTATCATAATTTATTACTTCACGCTGTTAATTATCATAATTTATTACTTCACGCTGTTAATTATCATAATTTATTACTTCACGCTGTTAATTATCACAATTTATTACATCATGCTATTTTTTAATTATCATAATGTATTACATAATGTGCACCTGATTGGTTAATCTTGGTATCTAATTATCATAATTTATTACATCACGCTGTTAATTATCAAAATTTATTACATCACGCTGTTAATTATGATAATTTATTACCTCATGCTATAGTTGATTGGCTGGTCTTGGTAGACATCGTCTGTATGCTCTGCGTATCTCAGACTGAAGTTAGTCGGCTGTTCATCCATGCTGTCTAGATCCGTCTCAGCGTAGTGACCTAATTGTGCCACGTTGTCATGACAATCACCTCTCTGTCTCACGCCATAAATATTCGCCTGACCTCGGAATAAACATTCTGTTTGGTTCTGTCCACCAGGGGGCACTGCAAATCTGTTATTCATCACGCCAGCCATTCTCTGAGCGACAAAATTCTGTCCGACGTAATTTCCAATTTTAACTTGCGGTCTGTTGTTGTTGAGACCACACACCATTCCCGGTGCATGATGGGACGTGTCGGAACTGTGGGTAATTCCATTATCCTGACATTTCAGACTATAGTTTATAGGTTCGTTAGAATCACCACCATTCATGTTAATACTTAAATTAATATTTGTGTCTGTGTCGGAGTTTGTCACAAAATGAATTTCTTTCTGTTGGAATCTCTCCAACAGGCTATGCTGCTGACTGTACGGCCCTTTTAACTGTGCCGACTGGTACGCCAAATCTCTAACATTCCGCATCAACTGCGGCTCTTTGTTCTGCGGGTTCGGGTCTATACCAGCATGCATTGCAACTTCCTGCATGACCTGAATGATTCTACTGTTCGGGGTAGCGCCCAATCGGGAAGAGTCTGACTCGAGCCTATGAAGCAAATTGTCTTTATTTCTGTCCAAACTGCCGCCTTGTCGGCCGTTGAGCAGACGCGAACTCTTGGCAAGCATGTTATGAACTCGAGTCCGGTCGTGAGAAATATCCGAGTGCGTGCTTCCCACACTGTCCTGACTCCCTGACCGGGCCACTCGGTGTGGTGACCGCAGTTTACTGTCCACTGGTGACCGATCACCACTTTCCGACCTCACCCCTCGCTGTGGAGAACAGATTTTATTTTCGGGAACACTATGATCACTTGCGGATCTAGCTACAGGATAAATATGACCACGAACTAACGGTCTGCGTGGCTCCCCGTCGGAACTCTGATAAATCCCATTGCCGTCACCAGTGAAAACAAATCTGCGCACATCAACCGATTCCTTTTTAACAATTTCAGTCGGACTGTTTCGAGGACTTTCGACATTATCACAAGTTTCTGCTAAATTCTGGTCTAATTCTTGTTCCAAAGCCCGAACTTTGCGAGCGTGAAGACCTGGTCTGTTTGTCGCGTTCTGTCGATCTAAATCCCTCATCATTGACGGACGAGCGGATAATAAATTTTTCAAAGCTGCTGCGCTGCCCATGGATATCATTTTATGTTTCGAATGAACTAAATTCCTCAACATACTGACTGCACCCAAATCCCACAATGCCTGCTGGTCTTCCGTACAACGAGCGGATAAATTCCATAATGTCCCGCACGCATTGCTGACTATTGTTAAACTGGTAGATCGTAGATGTTTGAGCAACAACTGAAGACATCCGTGCTGTCGCAGAACTTTGCGGTAATTCTCCTGCACGGCTATATGACTTGACACATTTCTCAGAACCCCGCCGCCATTTTCTATAATAGCCATTGTTTTTGACGGGCTTTTGTAGGTGAGGGTACCGACGAGGAACGCTAGAGAGTTATCCACGGAACAAATGTCTGCTTTGTTTTCTGTGCAGTGGGCGGAGAGATTCCACAACGCGCTAAGAATGCTTTTCAGTGTCGATTCCTTCTTGACGCACATCGAAGACTCCATCAGCGTCATCACTGCTCCGACTTCTCGTAATGTTTTCTTACTCGCTAAGTCGGCACGCCATGACAAGTTGCGCAACACACTCGCAGCAACCTGCAAAATTAAAATGTTTAATTTATAATCAACATTTAATTATTAAAAGAAACAAATGTTTAATTTATAATCAACATTTAATTATTAAAAGAAACAATGTTTAATTTATAATCAACATTTAATTATTAAAATGAACAAATGTTTGTTGGTCTGCCCCCAAAAATCTGGCATTTGTAAATATTAATCCAGAACAGATGAAAAATAACAAAGAATTCAGTTGTCCAAAGGTATACAGGTGAATATATTTCTTTATTACCCACATAGTTCAAATTATACAGGGAAATATAATTGGTAATACACATGTATAATAACAATTTCATGCGTAACCTTACGTCCTATGTAGTGATAAATGACATCATAGAATGTCATGATCGATTGACCTTTGGTAGTTATTAATAATGTTAAATACATCAAAAGAAGATAGTTTCTAAATAATAAAAACATTTTTTACATTGTTATCTATTATTCTACTCTATAATAGGAGACATCGGTGCACAAATAGCGCGAATGACAGTTTCGTTCGCGTGAGGGTCGCGCAAAGTTGTCCTGCATAACCCATTTCACGTTCGTGTGAATTAAAAAAAAAAAAATTCTTTCCCTTTCAGTATCGCTGCATTGCCACCTAATCTAGATTGAGATTCAAAAGTCTTCTGGCATATAATAAATTCAATTATTTTTTAAAAAGGGTTACGCAAATATTTTTTGCGTAACCCATTATTGGGTTACGCAGAATTTTAATTTGTGCACCCCTGGGATATCACTACAATAGAACACTACAAAAACCGCTGTGTTTACCGGTTTCAGTTTACCACTCCTGATTAATCGTACGATTAATGCGTAGGCTAAAGACATTGTACTTTTACAACGTCTTTGAATAAGTAGTGATACATGATGTCACAGAATCATGACCTTTATGTAGTTATTAATAACGTCATTTATTATGCAAGTTTAAAGTCAATTTTCATTTAAAATGGTTGTTTTCGGTGTGTGGATAATAAAGAAATTATCACACTGACATGAGGATCGTACGAAAATAATGAAACTCATTTGGAATTGTGTTATTTCCCTCATTCTCACTCGGAGAATAATACAATCCACAAACTCGTTTCATAATTTTCGTATGATCCTCATGCTTGTATAACAATCTCTATACTATATCTTTTCTCAGTTTAGTGTTCAGTTTTTGTTGAAATCTTTTAAGCAATTAAACATGCTCTAAAATAATTCATTCACTTCCCATTAGAAACATTTGTTCATTAAGAAAATTACCTCTTGCTGATATTTGACGTTTTTGGCGTCATTGCTTTTTTTCACGACGTTATCAATTTCCTCAGACTTTCACGTCTTATAATAGTGTGTCATCTATAAGAAGTTTAGTTAAAATTTCTAAAGTATTTACACTATGGGTAATAAAAACAATAATTCGATACTCGGAATTACGGATTATAATTATCTGTCCCTTGTGAAATTAATGTTTCAGTCACTCGCTAAAGCTCGTGACGCAAGATTAATTTCACTAGGGACAGATAATCGGTAATTCGTCTAATTCGGAAGTTATAAAGTAGTTTGTTTTGTTTAACGACGCCACTTGAACACATTGATTTTTATCTTATCATCGGTTATTGGACGTCATTC
>JAUTWP010162259.1:0-11080 GCA_033042655.1 Cyathermia naticoides
CTCTGGGTTGGAGTCGGTACCGAGGTTAAAAATCCCATGCCTCGACTGAGAGATTCGATCTCAGTATCTACCAGCCTGTAGCTTATCACTCGGCCACGGAGACCAGTCCTTGTTATTAAATAAATGTATGTTTTTAACTGGGTTTTTTTTAGATACCTGGAGTTTTAGCAGCGGTGGATGCAACAAAGGCTAAGAAACTGGGAGAGGAATATAAAGTAAAAGGATTTCCTACAGGTTGGTAATGTAGATCTTCCTCATTAAAATCTAAATTATCAATATATACAGACAGGATTTCCTGCAGATTTTTTTTTTTTTTTAGGGTAGGCACTATTAAAAAGTATCGGATCTTTCTACTAACAGTCGTAAATTAGAAGAAAAAAAAAAAAAATCCCATTTTACCCTCTAGAAAAATCCCTGTGAATATTTGGCACCCTAAACCACTAAGATGTTTGCTCCTATCCCCTCTTCCCCCCACAACCCCCCCACCCACACCTATTCAAAACCAAAATCATACCATATACTGTAAACCCCCGCTGAAATTGTCCACACTAGGCTTGAGATTAATCTGCCTATATATATACATTTTAATTCATATTTCAGGATGCACAAATTATAGTTGCCATTCCATGTGTTAATTTATAAACTATTTATGTTTCCAACATAAAGGTAATTTTACATAATTGAATAATTTTATATTTTTAATCTATAGTCTCAATAAATTCAGTCTTTATCGTATTACTACAGAATAGTTGATGTTATATAAAGAATCATCTTCATTTGTTTTATTTTTCATGTTCATCTTTGGGTTAACCAGTTAAATATTTCAAGTAAGTGTTTTCTAATCCAATTCTATCTAACACAGCAGACATGCTGAATGTGTTATAATATTTAAAGTGCCATCGTCAATGTTCATATTTCCAGGGAACATTTTGTTCAGATTTATGAATGCATGTTTCAGAAACTTAATTAAAAAAAAATTGTTACTCAAAATGACGAATTGCTAATTAATTTATATAGAGAATAATTAGTTAGTGACGGAGGATATCGACTTTATCCTGTGAAGGTGAGAATGGTGAAACTCTGCCGAGTGGAGTTCATCATTCGGCCTGAACAGGATAAAACCGATATCCAACATCACTAACTGGTTATTATTTTTATCCTGTAATCTAACAAGAATTAGAAAAAATGTATTTCATTCCTGTTTATCATACGATTAAGTTAAGTAAACACAAATTTGCACTTTTACGTCTTTGACATCACAGAATGTCACGACATCTTGATCTTCGTCTAGTTATTAATAATGTTAAATACACCAAAAAGAAGTTTCTAGACAATATTTTACATTGTTTTGTATTAACCTCATAAATATAACTGATTTAAAGTGTGAAATTAAAAACAAAAAAGCTTTAAAACAGGCTTTTACAGCCAAAACAATATTGCATACGTCACGTCACAGTGTAATAAGGTTTATAGAGTCACTAACCTAATAAAGCAAAGCTTTATTCTACCCCCAAATTACGTCATTACAAATGCTTTTTACAGGATAACACAACTGGTTCATCAAAGGCTGTGGTATGAGCTGTCCTGTCTATGGGAAAGTGCATATAAAAGATCCCTTGCTGCTTATCAAAAAGAGTAGCCTCTGTGGCGGCAGTGGGTTTACTCTAAAAGAAATGTGTTAAAATAACCATAATTTTTTATGTATGATGTTCAAGAGCCGCTGATAAGATACAAATCAATGTGCTCCAGTGGCATCGTTGAATAAAACACTTTACTTTTTACAGGATAAACTAGAATTAGATTAGAATTTCTCACCTGAATTCTTCCTGGTCCATGTCTTCTAGTTTCTGCATGAGGATGCGCTGCTGGTCTGCACTGTGGTGGAACAAGTGGATGTCGTTGAGGATGATGTGCGCCTGCTTTAGCTTGTCCAGATTCATCAAACCTCCCACGCCGATCCGCGTCATGAAGCGATCCTCACCATTGTAGTCAGAAATAAACTGAAGCAATATAATGAAATATAACTAGATAATACAGAAAACCTTCTCTGAAAGTTCCAATATTTTATAAAACAATATAATTTTAACCAATAGTGATCTTAATTAATGTGGTAATTTCAGAGTAGTATTTTTCAATAGTTTTAATGTAATAAAAATAATTTTTAATATTCATTATTTAATTAAAATATGTAATTTAATGTATCTGATAAACAACTTAATGCATTTTAGTAAAATACATGTATTACTATTTTGTTATTCTAAAATACATGGTTTAATTAAAAAACTTTACATTGAATTTAAAATTCTCAGTTTTATGTCAAATCATTTCAAATTTCCCTGTTGTAAGGAATGTTTAATTTCTTAAAACTGAAACATAACAACCTACCTCTAGAGACTGGTTTTCTTGAGATGGAAGCACAATAATGCTTGGAACACCACTGAAAATTGCCTTTAGTTCACGCAAGAAGCCTCCGAAGAAAGGCACCACTTTGCATTCTGGGATATCGAGTGCTCGACTGACGGCTTCACGGTACTCGGGAGAAGCATCCCGAGTGAGGAGAGCGTCACACAGCGAGTGTAGTGTAGACAGGTCTTCATCAGATATTGACAGCCAGAATGGTTTCAACTTCTCAGATCTAGTAATTAGAAAAACACAATCAAGCATTAACTACATGGTAGATCTAATTCTAATAGTAACAGACTCCTTCTTGAGCAATTTAGTTTTTTACGTTCATTCCAAACATATTATTTAATGAATTTTATGAATTTACTCGCAGTATTTCCAATCCCGCCACCCTCCTTATTTAATTTCTACATTCGCTACTGGTTAAACTATTAAATTTGATACTTTTTAAATATTGCTGTTAAAAAGAGCTACCGGTATTTTTATCAACCCAGTCTGGTGTGACTTTTTGCTATTTTTAGATAATAAAACTATACTGAGTCTGATGTTTGCTTCTTTTGCCTAATTTTACCAACTCAGTCTGAGTTTACAATTTGCTTCTTTTAAATAACACCTTTATACCAGTTATAACAAATTGATATGGTTAACACCAAAATACTTCAAAACAGCTATAATTTATAACTCTCATTGACATGGCATTTAACTACAAAAAATGGTTAACAAACTTAGTGCTATGAAAATGAAACACCTCAGACATTTCTGCTATTTTGTTCTATACAGAAAGTCTGACTAAACTGACATGGAATAACACAGCTGTACATTCCCTCTGACAGCTGATGTAAACTGTTTATTTATACCTGAGTCCGGCCAGAATCTCGACAGCGGAGTTGAAGTTTCCAATCACCCAGCAGTAGACCACCAGTCTGAGAATACACGACAGCACCGCCTTGCGGTCATCATGCGTTGCCTGGGTGATGATCACTTGGGTGATCCAACTGGACACCTGAAAATATTTATAATAAATTTTAATAAAATTATTATTTTACATTATCCAGTGTTAGAAATAGAGATTGATTTAAAATACTGTGGAAGCAGGAAGTTTTAGAGAATCCCATATTCATAGACATAAATTCCATCAGAACACATTCCCAGAAGAATCTCATATACTATGATACATAAAACAGGCTCAAATAGTGTGTAAAGGGCTTACTAAATTTATTAACATTAGATATGATTCACAGTATATAAAGCTACAATATCTGAACTATTTTTACTATTTAAACATTTAAAATAGGTTTTGTGCCCATCACATTCTTCTGAATCAATCAACTGCTGTATTTGTTTCAGTGAAATACAAATACATCAGTTACAGCAGCATTAGCACATTTCACTTATCAAGTAACATGACAACACTGAATTATATGAGTATATGTAGTGTAAACATCATTTTGAGATTGGCATATAGATAGTTAAGGATGTCACTTGATAAGAAAGTGTTCCAACAAGTGCTCCACAACTGGCCCTTCAAAGGGCATGTTATGTGCTGTCTTGTCTGTGGGAAAGTGCTTATAAAAGACCTCTTGCTGCTCATCGGAAAGACTAGCCTATGTGATATGTCAAAAAGACCACATGTCCAATGGCCGATAAGATAAAAATCAATGTGCTCCAGTGGCGTCATTAAACAAAACAAACTTTACTTTTTTTATAAGAAACACACAAGTATATAAACTACAGCTATGCACATGCTCATGGCAGTAGTAAAATATGTTAAAAGATAGAAGAGATTAGCTTTAAACAGCAATATAGAAGAACAACGTTATGATTTACTTCATTGAAACGTTGAATGAGATCCTCAACACTGGGTTGATTGAGGTGAGAAGCAGATCGGGACAGGTCCATGGTCACTTGACGCACGTACTGCGCGGGTGGAATGTTGGTAAACAGAGTATGCTCGCGGTCAGTCAACAAGAAAGCCACCTCCTCGGGGAAGTGCAACATCTTCTGTAGCTGCTCCAACTCCTCCGCATACACCGATGTCACCTCCAAGCTGGGCTGTAGCGACATCTGACGTTGGTGGAAGTCTGCTGGAACAGAGTAACAACATGGGCAATGTCTCTACTGTTTATAACATTTGTTTCTCATTTAGAACTTATAATATCATTGAAAAGCAAATTTATCACAATTTAAAGTAAATAGTTAAAGTGGATTCTGTCTAAACCAGTATTTGTCGTATCCAGATTTCTGTGTAAACTAACATGATTTCAAAGTCCCGTCCAGTGACAACACTGGATAGCATATGTCTCTACCAGCACTCTGTGTAAACCAGTATTTGTCATATCTGAAATTTCTGTGTAAACTAGCATGATTTCAATGTCCCGTCCAGTGACAACACTGGATAACATATGTCTCTACCAGCACTCTGTGTAAACCAGCATTTGTCGTATCCAAAATTTCTGTGTAAACTAGCATGATTTCCCGTCCAGTGACAACACTGGATAGCATATGTCTCTACCAACACTCTGTGTAAACCAGTATTTGTCGTATCCAGATTTGTGTGTAAACCAGCATGATTTAGTCCCATTTGGCTCAATAACGCTGGATGAAATCTGTTTAAACCAGCATATTTCGTTGGTCCAAAGTGAATCTAGTTTAGACTGAGTCCACTAAACTTATTCATGTTTTATAAGAAATATTTTCTTTTGCAGACATTATCAGACACTAAAACTAAAAGGTCACCAAATTTCTTAATAAATTGCTTCCATTGTATCAGGTTATCTGTATGCTTATGAGCATTTAATAAATGTCAATAATTTTGTTAACTTTTTCACTCAAAATAATTTGTATTTCTTCCCTCATATGATGATATCTTTTGTATACTTATGAACATTAAGTAAATATTAGGAATTGTGTTATTACCTTTTCACAATCAACTATTTTTTCAACAATCTTTCACATAATAACTACACATACCAAACTCAAAACTGTCTCTCCGTAGAGCACCACTATTGAGAAACCTGCCATCCATGTCCAGTGCCTGCCAGATAGCAGCGGTGACAGACTTGAGGTTCTCTGGTGACGGCATGGTCAAGAGCCAGGGCTTGGTGCCACGGAATTCCAGAAGAAGGCCGTCATGTGAGCGTCCACTGCCTGACAACCAGTCCTCGAGATTGCGGATGTTCTGAGACTTGGCTAGAAGTTTTGTCTTGTTGTCGAGGAGAACAATCTTTTCACTGTTCACACCCAGTAGACGTGGAATCTACAGAGGAAAGGAATGTTTGTGACAATCTAGAACATTGTTTAATCATTGGCTATTAGGTCTCAAGCATACACTAGTATAAACAGTCAACAAAAAAAAACCATGACAACCAGCATATAGTCTACCCATTTTGATTAATTCTTAATTATGCACTACCATGATCAACAAAACAAACATAATATTAATAACATGGTTATGATGTTTATGACAGTGATGTGAGGATCCTATGAATGATTTGAATTAAATTGTTTAAACATTCATCACATGCAAGAGATAAGGGATATATTTATGATGTTGTCTATGGTTATGCTAGGTCATCAGTATCATCAGTTTGTTTTGGATGATTTTGCCTCTGTCTCATGGACACGGCCTGGAGTTGAGATATACATGTCTGCTATTGAGTATCTTGCACCACAGTTGCTACAAGGCATGAGCATGTATTTAATGTTTTAATTATCAACAATTGTTTTTACAAATATAATGAAACATTTTGTATTAACTTACTTTTTTCTGAGTGTTTCCTCTGAGGATTTCCTTCACACAAAACAATTTGCATCCATACGTAGGTAGGTTTTTACAGATTTTGATATACAGCTGTTTTAATTTCACTTCATTCTCATAGTAAGGAGTGTGCCACAATTTCTTTTTCTTTTCCTTTAAAATAAAAAAGTCAAGACAGTTTAAAGTTTTCATAAAAAAGAAAAACAGGAAAATCACAAACAAATTATAACCTTAAATATTATTTAAGTAAATGTTAATTTCTGATGTTTACTTTTTTCAGATTGTCTATGAACTTGCTACATTTCTTTCAATTACTGCAGGTTATGTTTTGTTATATAAAATTAAAATATTACAAAATTACCATATTAAAATACTTAATATTTCTGAACTCAGTTATTTTAAATGATAAATGTTCTATCAAAAGGAATCACAGATTATAAAATTATAAAATAAAGATATAAACCTTGATAAGTTCCCTGACTTGCTTTGATGCTGTGTACATGGGTGGAAGATATGCTGATAAATCACAAAATTCAGTTGTTTCAATTTCATTGTCACTACCACACAACAGACTGCGTATCAAAGTCCTCTTGCGTCGGGTGTTCGTGATTCGCTGAGCCCGGTTTGACCGAATCAGCTCCTTTTTCTTCCTGAGATTCTCCTGCTGCAGAGTGACTGCGTTCTTCACAAGAGGAGCGTTTTCAGTGACGTGGTCAATCGGTGAGTCTGTCGGACTCGGTTTGACGTCGGTAAATTCCTCCTCTTCAGGCCAAGCTTCTTCAATGTGGAGCTGAATCCCAGCTAGAGTTGCGGCTTCTTCCTTAGATGATGGCAGAGTTCCTCCAACCACCAACTGCTGCAGCTGAAAAACAAACAAATACTGAAAATATGTCAACTAATTGAACGTCAGACTCACACTGAAAGTTGTGTAACGGTAGTTCCAGTTATTCTGTAAGATCTTCAGATGTGAATCTTTCTAATTAAACTCTCCTTCATATCCAGTCTCTGCTGTGTGTTATGTGTTATTTGGTGTTTTATTATGTTGTGTGTTATTTGGTGTGTTGTGTGTTATTTGGTGTGTTTTATTATGTTGTGTGTTATTTGGTGTGTTGTGTTGTGTTTTATGTGGTGTTGTATTTTATGTTGTGTGATATGTGTTTTTGGTGTGTTATATTGTGTTGTGTGGTGTGTAGTGTCTTTTGTAAACATTTTTTTATGAAATCACTCAAAACAAGAGAATGTAGCTCAGTTGGGAGCATGCCCGCATTTGAACCAGTCGGTCATCAGATTGATCCTTCTCAGTGGACCCATCTGCAGTTTGGGCTATATTCCATTAAAACAGTGTTCCACTTGGTTAATAAAAGGCTGTGGTATGTGCTGTCCTGGTTGTGGGAAAATGCATATAAAAGATCCCTTGCTGCTTATAGGAAAGAGTACCATAGCCTATGTAGCAGCATTGGGTTTCCTCTAAAAAAAAGTGTGTCAAAATTACCATATGAATGATGTCCAGTAGCCGAATCAATGTGCTCCAGTGACATCATTAAACAAAACAAACTTTACTTCAAAACCAGATTCCACATCTATATACTGTTTGTGGATATACAAAATATAGCAAACATACCACACCTAGCACAAGTGAATGCAGTTCAAAAAGTTTTAAAAAGGTGATGGCTTAATATTAGATGATAAGAAATAAATGTCTAAATTAACCAGATACTGGTTTAGACAGAATCTAATACATCTCTGTCTTCAATATACAAAACTTTATAAAGCACAGAGCATGAACTGGTGAAATGAGAACCATACTAAACTCTAATGGATAAGTTTCATCCAATATGTTCACCGGTCTCTGAAAACCAGATGGCCTTCTTATAATGGTATTGCTGTCAGCATTGACTTTGCTTTCCTTCATCCCAGTGTTTCATCTTGTAATAAAAACCTATTATTACACTAACACCAGCTCCCATGCGTTGATGGCTTCCTTGGCGGTGCAATCAAGCTTTTAATAAAAAGTTACTTTCCATTGACAAGCCTCTCGATGATGCATTCATTCATGTAACTAATTAACTGCTCAAAGAAGATGATGGATTCATTTTACTGCTAATGCAAGTTTCAGGGCATCTTCAGCTGTGTAGCACTTTTTTTTCTTCTGTTTTTAATATATCAAAGTGAACCATGATTTAAGCAGCATTCACTTAGTGAAGGATTTTATTATTGCTATTTATTATTTCTAAAATTTAGATTACGTTTTAATTTTTATTTTATTTAGACAATATTCACATATATACACACACACACACACACAGAGACATGCACACATACACACACACACAGAGACATGCACACATACACAGAGACAGACATACACATATACAACCACACCAATACACACAAACACAGATACCACACACACACAGAGATACACGCACCCACCCACACACACACATGTATGTATATTTTAGTCTATGTTGATAGGCAATGCACACAAGTTTATTAAACCTGTAGAACTTGTGATTGAATCTGTCATCAGTAAAACATGTTAAAGATGAGAATGTCAGATTACATCTTCAAACCAGGTACAAAGTCTTGTTATTTTTACATGTTAATGATGAGAATGTCAGATTACATCTTCAAATCAGGTAAAGTCTTGTTATTTTTTACATGTTAAAATACAGTAAAACCTTTATAAACCAGACACTCATGGAACCAAATAAAATGTCCAGTTTTCTAATGTTTCTAGTTTTCAGAGGTCAGATTTACAAAATGGACACATTAGGACCAAATTATTTGTTTGGTTTTGACGAGATTCCTGTTTAGAGGGGGTCCAGTTTAGACACTCCACTGTAAATGTAGTGCTGTTTCTGCAATATTGTGTAACACAACACTGATTTATATAAAACACAGGCAATGAAACCTCAATAATGCTTGTCTACAATCTCCATACACTCTATATAACAGTTAATTAACTCAGAATGTCAGTTACACAGTTGTTCTAGTCTACAATCTCCATACACTCTATATAACTAATTAACTCAGAATGTCAGTTACACAGTTGTTCTAGTTATAAAGCAACATCTGTACAACACATATTTCTTCAAATCTATGTCAGGTAGACCGAGATGGTCCAGTAAAGAAGTAATATCTATTCCACTAGAAAGAAAGGAAACAAAATTCACATAAATAATCATACAAGAACATAGATAAAAAAAAGGAAGGTATATTTTCAGTCAGACACCATTTCATGACCATAACTATTTATCGGAAAGAGTAGCCTATGTGGCAGTAGCAGGTTTCCTCTTAAAAAAACTAAAAATTACCATATTTTTGAAAAGTAGTTTGTTTTATTTAACGATGCTACTGGAGCACATTGATTTTTATCATCATTGGCTATTGGACGTCATTTATATGGTCATTTTCAGACCACTGGGAAAAAATCATCTCTGATTTGGAAAATAAAACTTTTTTTCCACATTAATCCTCTTTCATACTGTGCCAGAAATTGAATGAAGAAGAAGATACTATGCCACCATTTGGATGAGGAAAGGAATGTTTAACCACCTATCACATTGTTTAATCAGGTGTTGTTGTTCAAGCCATGAAAGAAATTAATGTGTTCAGATATTAACTGCTTTTAATCTGTGTTAATTGATGCAGGATTGGGATGGTGCTCAGTCGGTAGCATGGCCGCCTTTAAAGCCATCAGTCTTTGGATTGATCCTTCTCAGTGGACCCATCTGCAGTGCTCCACAACTGGTTCATCACAGTGTTTTCCTGTCTGTGAGAAAGTGCATATAAAAGATCCCTTGCTGCTTATCTGAGAGTAGCCTACTAGTATGTGGAGGCAGTGGTTCCTCTAAAAATGTGTCAAAATGACCATATGAATGATGTCCAATAGCCACTGATAAGATAAAAATCAATGTGCTCTATTGGCATTGTCAAATAAAACAAACTTTAATCTGTGTTAATTAATGCTGTTAAAACACATAATAACCTAAGTTCAGGTGCAAAGCAAATGTCCAGACTGTACAGAACTGTAAAGTTTGTTTTATTTAACAATGCCGCTTGATTGATTTTTATCATCAGCTATTGGATATCAAATAATTATATGGTCATTCTGACACATTTCTTTAGAGGAAACTCACGACAGCCACATAGGCTACTCTTTCTGATATACACCAAGGGGTCTTTTATATACACTTTCCCACAGACAGGATAACACATACCACAGGCTTTGATAACCGGTTGTGGACCATTGGATGGAACAGAAAAAGCCCAAACTTCAATTGGGTCCATTGATAAGGATTGATCCGATGACTGACTGCTTCAATCAGAACACTTTTGTCAGTAGTACAAAGATTTGGCTTATAAAGTATGCTTTAAATAGATCAGGTTTACAGAAGTAGTAAAAACACTGACGGTGTATAAAAAGGAAGAATATAATTGGGAATCAATGACATTATAATTAGTCTAAGACGTTGTTCACAATTGTCAACATTTCATTTTTTAAAGAGGGAAAACATTATCGTCAACATTTCACTTTTTACAAAGGGAAAACATTTTCAGATGCTGTATTTCTTCACAAATGTGTACACTTAAGATTATTTCCACATTTTCTATCAACATTTTAATGTGGGCCTTGAGCAAAATGATGATAATTCTGAGACGCATATAAATACATTTATTTTGAAACATCCATCTAACCAACCACCCTTACACCCACCATTCCATCCATCCATCCAATCACCCAGCCACCCACCATTCCATCCATCCTTCCATCCAATCACCCAGCCACTCACCATTCCATCCATCCATCCAATCACCCACCCACCCACCATTCCATCCATCCAATCACCCAGCCACCCACCATTCCATCCATCCATCCAATCACCCAGCCACCCACCATTCCATCCATCCATCCAA
>JAUTWP010162370.1:0-11080 GCA_033042655.1 Cyathermia naticoides
GCGTGCCCGCCTTTGAAGCGGTCGGTCGTCGGATCGATCCTTCTCAGTGGACCCAGCTGCAGTTTAGGCTGTTTTCCGTTCCAACCAGTGGTCCACAACTGGTTCATCAAAGGCCGTGATATATACTGTTCTGTCTATGGAAAAGTGCATATAAAAGATCCATTGCTGCTTATCGAAAAGTGGCCTATGTGGCGGCAGCGGGTTTCCTTCTAAAATGTGTCAAAATTACCATATGAATGACATCCAATAACCGATGATAAGATAAATATCAATATGTTCCAGTGACGTCGTTAAACAAAACAAAGTTTACTTTTCAATCTTGTAAACACATTATTTTACTATAAGCTACGATAAAATAAACATCTGAAGACAACGTCTATATAATATTTAATACATCTAATAATATCAGGGGTTGGGATGACATTATGAGAAGCAATGTCTACAGGATGCAATCTAGAAACAGTTCATGAGGTGACGTTCTTTGTCTTCTTGTTCCTTACTCCTGGCTGAGTTGTTATAAAACCGAGTCTAGATTCAAAGTTCAAACTGGTTTAGGCTCTAAAGCTACGGCAACACTGTACACATAACATGGATGGTGTCAAACAAACATTATGGCTTTTGAACTTTTTGTCCAGAAAAAGGTTGTATAAGCACTGGTCCAAGAGGCTAGATGTAGCGATGTATTCCTATATAGTTTCACTGTGATGAACTTTGAATTATTATTGTTTACATCCCTACAACAGCTGGAGAACACTACCTGAACACGATCTTAACATCCATGTTTTCATTTTAATAAAACTTTATCTCCTGGGATGAATCTGCTTCCATCAATGATCAAAACACCAAGTGTACATGACCGGAAGTTAAATCTGTTGCACTGTTTTTGTGTCATTAAAATAAGAAATATGCAGTCTTAGTATCTCAGCCACCGGGATGTAAAAGCATTAAATGAATATTGCTATTATTATATTTTAGTACTGGCAAGAACAGAAAGGGGAAAAAACTTTCAGGCTATAGCAACCACTATAAATTTACATTAAGAGACACACAAACAACAGACAATTCTCATCAATGTTTACGCTCGCACACTGGCAGTTATAATTGTTCTCCGTACAATTTCACAGCGCTCGGAGGCACTTTATGCTTTGGGCGCCCTGATGCCGAGTTTTACGCCCTTTTTATATTTTATTTTAAGGCCCATTACCTGCGCCGAGGACGGGTGCCACCTCTGCACCCCTATAACTACGCCACTGTCTCCATATCAGAGAACGTTATTGAATTCCTTGAAGGTTTATCATTGAAGACAACAGTTCATACTCCATTACACACGCACATGCACACAAACAGTTACAGCGGTTCTCCATAATCAGAAAGCGTTGTTGAGTTCCTTCTAACTTTCCCATCCACGTCCCAACTGTCAATACACACGCCATCTGGATGATACACGCGCCCTTTCTTGATGGCTTCAGGGAATGGTTCATTCTTCTCTAGAGAGTATCTCCTCCATGTGTTTTCCATGTCATCTTCGTTGAAGTCCTCAAATCCTGATGAATGTCGGTCAAGAGGTCGATGGTCATAGCTGTTGGAGTTGCTATGGGCAGACAGACGATTGCCCACTCTGAGATGACCGTTGCTTGAGATGCTTTGTGCAGATGGTCGGTTAGTTAGTTGGAGGTGACCGTTGTTCTCCACAGCAGACGGCTCATTGAGGAGTCGAATGTTTCCATTGCTTGACAAGGAATTACTGTACGCCGATGACTGGTTTTCCAGATGTAGGTGCCCATTGCTGGAGGAACTGCTATGACGACTGTTATTCATGGAAATGTCAGTAAACTGTGTTTTTATCTAAATGGAATAAAACTAACAATTAATTTACAAGAAACGTAAAGTAATAACTTTAAATATTATTTTATTTGAAAGATATCAATATGTTTTTTAAATCTTATATAATTGATTAAAAAATCTGTAATATGTGTTCAAATATCGGTATTAAAAACAAAACGTGTAGACTGATATAAAAGATCCATTGCTGCTTATCGAAAAGAGTAGCATATGTGGTGGCAGCGGTTTCCTTCTAAAAAGTGTCATAATGACCATATGAATGACGTCCAATAACCGATGATAAGATAAAAATCACTGTATTCCAGTGGCGTCGTTAAACAAAACAAAATTACTTTTTGATTAAAATAATATTTCAATATTCCCATGTCTGAACTACCTGAAGAAAAATATCAGAATATTAATAGATATGCATGAGGTACTTAAATTACTGAAAGTCACATCACTGTTTCTGAAGATTCATGAGTGCAAGTCCTCACGATTTTCGCTAACCAGTTATGTTGTTTAAATTAAATAATTCATAGACTATATGTTATTTTTACCGAGGCTTTAGCTAGATGTGATTCATTAATTCCGACGCCGAGTGAAGAAGAGCGCTTGTATTTTGACATCGAGGTGTCGATGGACGAGATGGTCTTTTTACGTGGATATCTCCGCTCAAACGCAGAGTGTACCTGTACATATAAACAAAGCCACATATAACGTTTAACGATGATCACCAATAATTAAACAAACATATTAAAACCTTTAATAATATAAATATATTGTATTCCAAATTTTTTAAAAACAAAAATAAATAATTTGCAGTAAACAATCGTTTATAAGGGTTGTACCAAACATTGCTTGGATTGTCAAACAACAATAGCTAGTGAAAACATTTGTAGTACTGTACAATTTTGGACAATCCCTAACTGACAAGTAACAATTTGATTTAATTAATTTGAAACTCTTTAGGCTTACACATTATTTTTAAAGTTATGACTGTAACATGTCGTATTAGATGTTATATAAAAGTAGTATAACCTATACAACTATACTTACATCAACATTTAGCAGACAATGAAACACGAAAAACATCACACCCTGCAATTATAGACAAGAATTGTTTTGTTGTGTTTAAACACAGTATGACCTCTAACATGCAGATTACATAGAACAAACCAAACGTTATTTTACATATTATATTGTAGAGTTTGTTTATGTAACGACTCCACTAGAATCGTACTATATTAGTTTACTATTATGTACAAGTGTTGTGATTGTAGTAAATTAACATCTCTAAACTGTTTTAAATGCTGAAATAAAAAAGTAAAGTTTATTTATTAACGACTCCACTAAAATCGTACTATATTACTATTATGTACAAGTGTTGTGGTTGTGGTAAGTTAACATCTTTAAACTGTTTGCTGCTTGACAGTCATCCCTTTTGAAAGTCAGCCTTTTAGTAACAAGCTTTTTGTAAAGACTGTAGCAGTTGACCTCTACCACGAAGCTGTCCTGTAGCCAGGATAGATTAAGTGAGGTGGCAATCAGCTTTGCTGGGGGCCATGGACATTTAAATTGGACCCTTATCGACATTTGTTCACATGAAGGGAGTGAGATTGTTTTGGTAGAGGGGCGAAAATGTTTTGCAGAGGGCTTTGTCACAGCTACGGAGCCGCCAAAAATAAGGGAACTTTATTATGAATTTCGTAAAATAATTTACTATACCGGTAGACGATTCATTGAGTTCTATCATATGGTCTACACCATCTAGGAGTATATTTAACAATGCTAACAACTAGTTTCTTGTAATGTAGGTTTGAATACAAACCTGGAAACTGTTACTTATTGTAAACAAATACGTGAACACGATGGCCATTTCTCTCTCAGAACTGATGGTGAAGAACGCCAACGTCCACGTCAGTCCCAGCAGAGGCAGTAGAATAGCTGTAGCTTTTAAACCCATTCTGAATTATAACAACAACAACAACACCCATGTAAGTCACGACTCATTTAATAATTATAATAACGCCAACGTCCACGTCAGACCCAGCAGAGGCAGCAGAATAGCTGTAGCTTTTAAACCCATTCTGAATTACAACAACAAAATCCAGGTAAGTCGCAACTCATTTAATAATTATAATAACGCCAACGTCCACGTCAGACCGAACATAGGCAGCAGAATAGCTGTAGCTTTTAAACCCGTTCTGAATTACAACAATAACAACACCCATGTAAGTCTCAACTAATTTAATAATTATAATAACGCCAACGTCCATGTCAGACCCAACATTGGCAGCAGAATAGCTGTAGCTATTAAACCCATTCTGAATTACAACAACAACATCCACGTGAATCATAACTCATTTAATAATTTAAAAAAAATCATCCACAACGTAAAATAGTGAGTAGTAATGACTACAAAGTTGAATTCCCAAAAGACCAACCTTGTTTGTTTAGGATTTATACTAAATCTTTATGAAAAAACATCATTACAAAAAAGACAAATGGTTGTTTAAAATCAGAATGAAAAGTTCCGATGTGTTGATGTCAAAAGGAGTTCTGGTTGACAACAGTGAAATAATAACGTTGAAAATTATACATTTTATCATAATATTTGTGAAAAGATTAATGTAATTTTGAATCTGCAAATATTGGAAATTGTCTTCGTTTATTTTTATTTCTCAGATGGCTGAAGCAATGGAAATTATCTATTATCGTGTTTTATAATAGACTATTGATGTCTGTTTACTTACTTAAGACTGGACTTTTCTTGCACTGTCACTTTTGATGTGGAATGTAATGACCTCATCATGACCTTCAGAACTATTATCAGGACAACTGTATTAATCTGAAAAGAATAAACAATATTTAAAAATACAAAAGTGTACGTATGCATGTAAGATCCATTAGATGAGGAATATTGTTATTTGTGAATAATATTGTATTAATTGGTATGTGGAATTCTGTATTATTTTGTAATTAAGGAATATTGTATTATTTGTCACATAAAGAATATTGTACTTACAATTACAACAAGACCAACAGTTGGTACAAAACAGACGAGTAGAGCATCATGGTTTAGCCAGCATCTGAAGATAAAACATTTAAACAATTACATACATGGCTTCACATACCACAGCCGTTGATATGCCAATCATGAATAATTGGTGAACACAGTTTAAAACATTAATTTTAGTTACAGGTGGTCAGTCCTGAATCAAAGTAACACATTCCAGGTGACACTACTACTAAATTTAATACATTTAGTTACACGTGATCAGTGCCGAATCAGAGTAACACATGTCAGGTGACACTACTAAGTTTAATACATTTAGTTACACGTGATCAGTGCTGAATCAAAGTAACACATATTAGGTGACACTACAGCTAAGTTTAATACATTTAGTCACACGTTATCAGTGCTGAATCAAAGTAACACATCACCGAGTAGTTCTATATTGAAAAACGTCTTGATTTACTCACATGTCACCATTACCGTAATGCTCATAGAATACAGCAAAGGAAATTCCAACCACTACTAAAGGAACACCTGTAAATATAAAATATGTTATTAAAAATCTAGATAAACAGTCGCTAACATAATTATATACAAATCAATGTTGTTAAACGTTGTGCAAACATGTATTTCAAATTAGTTCTTAACTAAAGTATTATTAAATGTGGTGACTATGTACAATGACAGTATTTACTCAAATAATGAAAATAGCAATGTAATGGTTATATAAACCTTTACACTTAATACCTAAGGTATTACCCAACCAATGGCTGGATAGTGTTTTAAACTTGGTAACTACGTGTATGTATTATGCCAACCAATCGTTAAAGTTTGTTTTATTTAACGACACCACTAAAGCACGTTGATTTTTATCTTATCATCGGCTATTAGACATCAAACCAACAAATCGTTAAATAATTTCTAACTATGTTTTACTTACCCCAACCAAGTGTTAAAGACCTATTAAACTTAATAACAATATATATGCCTACTTACAGCCATAGAATACACAGCACTCATATTTTGGTTAATATTTAGTTTTGGAAATATTCAAAAATGTTTGGCACATGCACAAAGTACGGTTTGACGTGACCTTCCATTCAGTTCAATTCATTATACCCTATATTTCAGACCTCCTCCACAAAAACAAAAATGAACCAAATAAATGAGTGTTGCTTTTTCTATGGCTGTAAGTATATTACTCACCCCAGCCAATAGCTAGATACTTCTTCATGTGGTTTCCTCGTTTGAATACTCTGACCAGAGCGACGTACAAGTGGATGCCCTCCACCAACATCCAGCAGAACATGGCGGTCAGGAAGAAATGCATCAACACGGCAACCGTTTTACATGCCCACTGAAACACAAGTGACATCTAGTTTGCTTTCTCAATCAGTAGGAAAACACAGACACGTTTGGTTAGTGATTTTCTATTTTGTTTAATCTGCGGATGTCAAACAGCATGAATATATATAGTAAGAGAAGAAACCAGCTCTAGACTATTTGTGAATTAGCAGTATGTTTTTTATAAGCATTTTTATAACATTTTAATTGAGGACATTGATAATTATTATACAATTATTAATGGCGATGGTTGGACAGATTGTTTTTACAAATGTTTGGTACAAAAGCTAAGTTATGAAAGCACTGTCCTACTGGATGCAATTACGAATCATGACATCTCAAGTTAAAATCCTAAGACCTAGATAAACGTAAATATTTTGTGTTCAATCTGCTACATTATTCTTAATTTCTTTCTATGCATATAAAATACATGTAACTTTTAAAACAAAAATAATAACATTGAACAGAAATTCAATATCATTTATTGTCATTTTGGTCATGCAAATCTAATCAATAACACAAATTCGAATGTTACTACATGTACCTGTATATACATTTTGTTTTATTATACACGAGAGGCGTCTGCTATAACAGCCTGGCTCTGAACGTAGACGTTAAACAATATATCCTATCCTATATATGATTCAAACAGCAATACACCAGCTTACCTTTCATTTTGTTACCCATCAGTTAGAAATAGAAGAGATAAAACAACTCATAATGGTTTTATTATGATATTAAGTGAGCGAATCTTACTTGAGGAATGCTGCTATGGTTATCCACTCTGCCAAAGCCGACAAGGAACACCACCTGGACGAAGATAATGGAAGCAGCAAGGTGTTCGTGTATTCTGATTCTGTCATTCCGTAACCTGCAACACCAGCAGAGGTATGTGAACTTTTGTACAAGAAAGCAACCAAAGAATATTTCGAAAAAGTCTTGATGAATAAATATCTTGAAATTCAATGATGTAATTGTAAATCTACTAACAACACATATCCATATGAATACAGCTTGATTTAGCATTCAAACGACACTTATAAAAACAAATGAAACGAAAAACAATAACTAATTTAAAATGAGCTATGATCACACTAAACATTTTCAGGACCCATTGTTTTACTAAACAATGCTTACTGTACAACAAGATTAACCAAAGAATTGTTTTGGACAAACCAAAGTATTAACGTGACTACCTGAAATATTCAAACACGACGATGGATATGATGCAGGCGAGGATAGAAAGACATCCACCGATGTAGGAGATTGCAGACAGAGCAGTCTCATTCTCCTGATCCAGACTACTCTGTAAAACATTAAACATTAGATGAAACAAGACATACGTGATTAGCAACATACGTTCATAGAGTTGTCTTTCATGACATACTTCGCTGCAAACGTTTAGACATACAATCCAAATCTCACCATTTTTAACAAAATGGGTTCTTTGGCATTTAGATAACGTTTATGTCATTGTTTACAGTTTTTGTGGTATATAGCTATATCTAAACGTTATTTTCAAGTTGATTCTCTTTTCAATTTATTGTATGTACATGTACGTCGTTTTATTATCTTTTTTAAGCAGCAAAACATATATGTGTGCCAAGAGTCCAAAACTGACTTTTCAGATGCCCACGATCAAGGTCAATATGGTAACATCTCAATCAGTCTTTTGTTGGGCTCTTTGTTAAAATGTCAAAATAGACTTCAGAAAAACTGATGCATTTTCCGATAGAGAATATTTAGGATGGGTTACACTATTTTGAGTATATGTTAACTGTTTTAACTACTGTAGTGTGGAGATTAAGTACCGAAGTTCCATATACATCCATGAGCAGAGCAAAGTTTGTCAGATGGTTGCAGTGGCAGACGGCGTGAGTGGCATTAGAGGAAGAATCTAAATGACAGCCTTCAGTAGACCAGCGGTCAGAACTTGATCTGAAAATATCAAGTAACAGGAAATAAAAATGAAAGTAACAATAAATAGCCGTGAAGTAACATGGAAGTTGAATGAACACAAAAGAAAATGTTTTCAGTTAGTTGATAGAGCACAAACACAAACTATGAAACCAATTACACCAATATTTCATTGTTATTAAAAACAAAAACAAAAAACACATGTTGATACGAATAGCTGTAACGTATGCCACTAGAATAATGATAAATAATACAATCTTTTTTAATATATTACATATGTGCAGGCTACATACTTTCGTGAAAACGATGAATGCTTTACAACGCTGATATCTAAACACTTACATGGCTGTCATGTTCAAGAAGACGCACGTTTCCTGCAGAGATTTCCTTAGACTGGTATTCTAAAAGAGAAACATAAATATGTTGTAAATGAGTTGTCAATGCACTATCCTAGCAATTTGAAAAGTAGCGATAATGACAAATTACTATAGTCTTGTATTTGTGGATTGAGATACAATAGCTGGTCCACAACTGG
This sequence comes from Cyathermia naticoides, assembly GCA_033042655.1. NCBI lineage: Eukaryota > Metazoa > Mollusca > Gastropoda > Neomphalida > Neomphalidae > Cyathermia > Cyathermia naticoides. The sequence goes on from JAUTWP010162370.1 coordinate 8,637, forward strand.
TTCACCAAAGGCCGAGATATGTACTGTCCTGTCTGTGGGAAAGTGCATATAAAAGATCCTTTCTGCTTATCGGAAAGAGTAGCCTATGTGTCAGCAGCGGGGTTCCTCTAAATGAAATGTGTCAAAATTACCATATGAATAACGTCCAATAGTCTATGACATGATAACATTAATGTGCTCCAGTGGCGTCGTTAAAAAACCTTTTACTTTTCTTGTAAAACTTACCTTGTAAGCAAATGTGATGACTACTTGTTGTTTGAGATCTTGTAGACTCTCTTCAGAAACACCCATAACCTTACTAGACACGATGTCAGAGTTAACCACAGTAGCATTGTCAAAGTGTGTCCTGAAACATAAAATAATAAACACTTCATGGAATACTAATACAGAAATCATCGTCACAAGCATCCACCACAATTTGAAGAAGAGGTTGGATGAATAACATACGACTTAAAACCATTCGGATATTTGAAACACCAATGGTACATTCTATCCATAAGTTTATATTTTACCTCCTGGAAACTAGTGAAAAGATTAAACTTATAGACGATGGTAAAATATGTGTAGGTGTTTGAGTGTGTGTGGGGTAAGGATAGGTGAATAATTAGCATACATTCACACATATTTCTGGATTTTATGCACTTCAGATCGAAATCTTTTAAATTCTATTATCCTGTATACCTGTTGTGTCTTTCTTCTCTGATGGACAGCAGAGCAGCAACAGTCGGAAACTTTCCATAGTAGACACTGACATTATTATCTGTAAGAAAACATACATACATGACCATGTAGTTTTACGAAACTATATATTACACCACTCAAAACAATTCAGGCAACACATCATAATTATTTGACACAATATATAAATTGCATTACTAATCAAATTTATATTTTCAGTATAATGTTTCATTAAAGGACGTACAAAGAGGAAAAACTATTCAGTTAATGTTGCAAATAAAACCGCGACATTGTTCAACCTCACATCCCAATGTATAGGTTAAAACTCTCTCTACTCTGTATACGTTCATATCTTATAACATTCACTCAGAAGATAGATCGTGTGCAAGCATTGTTATTGACTGTCTTGAAAACTTATATGATTAAGAACATTATAATGGAATTTGTATTTTGATAACGCATAATTATAGAAGGTGGAGAATATGACTCACCTTCGTGAGTGTTCCTGACAATGTCGACAACCACTTCAGGTAATTGTATAGAACTAAATCCAAGATGGCCAAAGAAAGTTGGAAGTGTTGAAGCATTCTGACGTCCTTTCAAATTCCATATCGAGAACTCTGGTGGAACAAACGTAATAAAACAATGTATTAATTTTATTAGAATTACGGTACTTTAAACAATCCTATTTCCAATAACTAGTAATGTCCTTCCGACTAATAAGACCTTTTAGAAATATCTTGCTTAGAATGATACAACCTATTCTGTTTATTCCAAACGTAGTAGCCGACTTTGTTTATTTGTAACGCAATTTACCAGTGTGATGCAAAACATAGCATACACCATTGTGGTATATTTCTTTATCTCCTATTCTAGTAATAGTTTACGTAGCTCGTGCTTAGTTTGAGTTTTCTTGATTCTAACAAGTCCCTTGCCATAAAGTTATCGATCAGGTAATCAGACATCAATTCAAAACGCTAGTAGAGAACACAAAACAACTGAAGAGTATCTGACCGACCATCGTGTAATAGTCACATTCATTGTACATATTTTCATCCACCATTGAATTACCCATGTTTTTAGACACGACATCCACATTGCTGTCATAATTTCTTGATTGAAGCCCAGCAGCTCGACGACGTCTCTTCTTTTCAGCCTGATTCCACAGATTGTTAGCGAGCGTCTCCGTGGACGACAGCAGCGACGACACCTTCTCATCCACCAGACTCTGTAATTTAGACCTTTCAGTGAGTCATGTGTTCTAATTACTTCAGTAAGTCATATGTTTTAATTACTTCAGTAAATCATGGCTTTGAAGACAGATGGCTGCTTAATACATGTGGCCAGTTGAGCAGTTTTGATTGTATATTGTGTAAAACAGCAAAAACACAAACCAATGTCGTCTCAAAGACTAAGCAATAAAGGATTTCTGTATCAACATTTCTACTGGTGTTGAAGATTTGTTAAAATATGCTGAGACAAACGAAATATAAATGGCTGAATTTTCTCAAAGATACATATATAAAATGGTGGACAAAGATGGGAAGTACTATGCCTGGGACTCGTCTGAGTGTTGTGTGAGGATATCTGGTAATACAAAATGCATATACTATACGTACTGCCCTGGCATTCTTCCAAATAATTGCAGTTGATGGGTCAACAAGGTTGTCTACTGCTTCTCCATAACCCTGAAACAGACGACATAACACACATTGGTCTTACTTCTAGCCACTAATAACAATTCCTTTTTTAAACACTATTTGTAT
>JAUTWP010162481.1:0-11078 GCA_033042655.1 Cyathermia naticoides
GATAGAATCTCAGTCCAGGCATCGGATTTTTAATACATAATGCTACACGCACACACACACACACACACACACACACAAACACACACACACACACACAAACACACACACACACACACACACACACACACACACTCATACATACATACATACATACACACACACACACACACAAACACACACACACACACACAAACACACACACACACATACACACACACACACAAACACACACACACACACACATACACACACACACACACAAACTCTCACGCTATAGGAAATCATAATACATAACTATTCTGCAATCATCAACTCGTAATGATAGATTAATCTTTTTGTGTCTTCCTGGTACGGTATTCATTATTTCACCAATCACCAGGTAATCATAGTTCAAATCAAAATGAACGGCATTACCTTCCAACATAATTTTCTACCATCATCCTTTAATCATAATCACTCTGAAGGAAATATAATTTGATTAAAATTTGATGATTATTTTATCTACTGACCCCCAAAAGAAACGATACCAAGATTCTTAGACCACTGAAGAAAAACCAAAGCATGAATATGCACCATTAGATGTTTAAAGGATTTTTTTGGCATGTTGTGAACAAAATTTCATTCTCATGAATGTAAATCCTTTTTCTTCAGTAGTCTTTCAAAATCTTGGTATCGTTTCTTTTGGGGGTCAGTATATTTAGAACCATAAGCGCAACAGCCCATTGATTTTATGTGCCGTTGTGTTTAAAGTGTTTATTACATAATACTGAAAAAATATGAAATGTAAAATTGGGAACGCAAAAGAAGATGAATCAGGAAACGGAAATCTGTTTATGATGTAATAATGGAGGAACTTGTGAATGGCAACCGATAAACGAGCAATCTATTCTTCCCCGGCTTTTCACTTTTTACGAGATTTCTCTAATTTTCTCTGATTTGATCGTATCGATCTCTCGGCTCATTGATGGTACGCGGGAATTATTGCCGCTGTTGTCATGGTTAACAAGAATGGATTTTTTGCCAATTTCCTTGCTTACAAATTAAACTGATCAATAACCGGGTTCTCCATTCACACTCACATTACTTTGGTGTTCAGCTTTCTGTCTAAACCTATCACACGCTTAGCTAGGCTCACCCATATTAGGAGTGTTTATCTCAATTCCAACATATTTTCCGTTCCAACCAATGGTCCACAATTATTTCATCAAAGACAGTGAGGTGTGCTGTACTGTCTGTGAGAAAGTGCATATATGCAAGATCCCTTGTTGCTTATTGAAATATTGAAAAGAGTAACCCATGTGGCGGCAAAGGGTTTCCTCTAAAGAAATGTGTCAATAGCCATGATAAGATAAAATCAACGTGCTCTAGTGCTGTCGTTAAATAAAACAAACTTTTTTGTATGTCTAAACATATGACACGTTTTGCTAGGGCGACACATATTCTGAGTGTTCATCTCAATCCCCGTATAGGTTCTTTTCAAATTGTAAACATATTCAAGAAATCCCTAATTTTAAATTTGCCATCTTTTGTTTCCATCCTATAGCATTATTTTTACTTGGGACAATAAATGTTTTTTGGGAAAAAAAGTTCATAAATTAATTTTTAGCACGTACATGCATTTATAATCTGTCGCGAATTTTTGAGATTTGTTTATAAGGAGTTTTGTGTTTACAAGATGTACACGTATTTATTACAAGTTGTTTAGCATTTTGGGAATGTATTTATAAATGATTTTGAATGTTTGGTATGCATGTACGTTTTGAATTATAGGGACATATTTATAAGTCTTCTTGAAGTTCAGAAATGTGTAACTTGTTTTGTAGGGAATGATTTCCTTTCATTCCGTCTTGTGTTGAATGTTCTTGAACTAATTTCTCATTCAAAATCAGTGGTGGACCAAAAAAATCCATTAAGGATGACAATGACATATTATTAAAAAAAAGTGTATGAAAAATGCTTGTAAACACCTGATATCATACATCACCATGACTGGCAAGTATGAATAGTTGTTCCTTGGATTTTCCAACGTAAAAAAAACAAGAAGAAATATTTTAATAAATAACTGTCGCAGGTTTTAAGGGATTCTGGCTGCCCCCGACATGTTATATCCCCCTCTACCATAATTATAACTGAATGCAAAACCCGTAATTACATTGTGTCAGATTGTTAGAGACTTGACTAAATGCGTTTACAACAGATTGTAATATTTTGCTGTCCAGATAGATGGGAAATTGTGATTAATGAGAACTTGTTATTGGGTTAACCGTAATATCGACAAAGATCGGTTGCACTGAAAAGTGGGGTTCGTCTTGTAAGTGGAACAGGATTTACATCAGTCGGAGGGTTCGCCTGGTGTAAAGAACGCCTTTTAATCGATGCCACAAAGTAAACTTGATGGATTTTCCTCATCATCCATCAGTGCTTCACAATTTATACATCAGAAGCTGTTATGTGTATGTTCCCGTTAGCGGCAATGTGTTTATAAGCAAAATCTATTGGAGTTAAGGTTCCAATCTCTTATCCCAATTTTGTAAACAAAAATGTACTTCTGATAAACGCAAGTTTTCCGTCAACAGATAATTATTCTATCCGGACAGCCTACACACCATGTTTTATAGTAGTTATAATGTTTTGATAGTAGCCTATTCTTCAATTGCGTAAGATGGAAAAATATATATACAATGAAACAAATTTGAGAAATGGATTTATCTAATACATTGTATATTGTATAACATACGCACACATACGCGCTCTTTCTCTCTCTCTCTCTCTCTCACACACACACACACTCACACACACACTCACACACACACTCACACACACATACACACACTCACACATATACACACACACACTCACACACACACTCACACACACATATATATATATACACACAAACACACACACACACATACACTCACACAAATATTTTGCATTCTATTTTACATCTACTATGTGAACTGTCTAAACCAGTATTTGTCTAATGCGAATTTCTGTGTAACAGCGGCAATTTCTATCATTTATTGTATCATACTGATGAGCTATAACTTTTATTCAGGAGGTAGTACAACTAAAAGAGAAACTGTTTTCAAAATGAAACAAAACGAGTATTTTTTCTAATAGTTTTGTAGAAAATTGTTTGAATCTTAAATATTCTTTGTCGGGCTATTTAGATTTTTACTTTAAAAGGGAGGCGTTAAATGTTCGACGTTGTTGTTGTTGTTGTTGTTTCACTAATTATTCATCAAAATGTTTGGTGTATTACAGTGGCGGGTCCTGAGTAATTTCTTTTTTATGTTCATTCCAAACATATTTAATAAATTTTACGAATTTATTCGCAGCCAATTCAATCCAGCCACACCCCATTTAATTTCTAGATCCGCTACTGTGTCATTTCTCCTTCCATTGACTAGTCTAAGTAACAATAAAGGCTATCAGTAATTACAATACGGCAATATAAATACATGTAACATAATTTATTATTAAGAATTTGTCTTTGTGTCATAGACAAACCCGTAAAGGCATGAACTCGTGAATCAATGTAAAACAAAACAAAAAACCTAGAAGTGATGAGAGCAGGTGCTGGAGACAATTTACGGTAGTCAGCATCTTGTTGTTTCCTCCGTTGTCATTGCTTTTGTTGTTGTTGTTGTCGTTGTTGATGTTATCGTTGTTGTTGTTGTTGTTTGTTGTTGTGGTATTTTTCTTCTTTCATCTGTCCTTGCAATTTTTCTTTTATTCTTCTTTTATTTAATTTTTAAAAAATTTCATATACTTTTTTTTTTTTGTTACAATAGAAACCACATAATATAAGAAACCTTATGAATGTTTAGTACACTGTAAATGTTTAAAAGGCAATTTTATTTCTACGTTTTGCACTTAATTTCACTGAATACTGACTTTCCACGATGTTTACTACGCCATTAACCACAGGGCGTAATCAACATCAAATTCCTTTCCTTTCATATTCTTACATGTTTTGTCTCAGGATGGTAATATAAAATTAATTACTTTCTTCAAGTAAATCACTCGCTTTGATTATATGTCTTTCCTTGAGAGTGTCACAGAAGATGCAATCTGTGCGTTTCAACACAAAATCAATAAGTGCTTTTCGAGGCATGGTGAAAATGGGTCGTCGAGATTACGTCGTTACGGTGGTAAAGATAAACGTGATTTGGTAAATGAGACAGAGAATTCTTCGAGATCGATGCTCACCAGTGGCGGATCCAGGGGGCGCACGGTCCGCACGCCCCCCTATTCTCGGCAAATTTTTTTTACGTTATATTTTACTCTCAAGATTGCAGGAAATCGCATCTACGGCAACTCCCTCACATCTGCACCCCCCTATTCGAAAATCCTGGATCCGCCCCTGACAGCAGTTTCAGTCTGTGAGGGAAAGGAATGTTTGTTTTACTTAGCTTATTGTTTAACCAGCAGCTATTAGGTGTCAAACATATGCTGATTTACAACATGGTACAATGTATATAGAAAGAGAAAAAAATGTTTGTTTTATAATACTACAGCCTATTATTTAACCAGTGGCTGAAAGCTGTCTGTATCTGAGATTAGGATTTTGACATTTCAGTTAGATACTAGCATTTCAAATCTAGTATCTTACCTGAAAATTTAGTGTATGGTTTTTTGAATTGTGGTCTCAAAAATGAAATGTGATATCTCAGGATATCCATATAGAATCTTGAACATCGTATCACAAGGGATAAAACCATTAAAATAATTAATTCACTTATTTACTTGTACAATTTCATTATTACTTTTAAAAAAATTGTATGTTCTTTGGTTCCTTTATAAACCAAATGAAATTTGGTTAATGTTAAATAATAATAAAAAAATCTGTGGACTATTGGTTATAATAAACCTCCCAATCTCCCAGTGTAACAACTGTTGTTTATGTTGCTTCTGCTGTTATGATAATGATAAGCATAGACATTAAAATTAGATACTGTATCAGACATAATACAGAGCTAGTCTTTGATGTACCAGATGTGCTAGACCATGCAATGACCTCTCAATGTTTGCTATAAACATTTTCAAACTTTCTGATGTCCTTCAATGTTGAGACTGATAAAACTACATGTGTTAGGATGACACAACATTGACTTAAAATAATTTCCACCAGATTTCTAAGCCTTTGTACAAAAATAATTTCAAATATAGAAATCTAATATTTCAAGATAATAATTAAAATCACATAATTATTGTCTACAAACACTGATAGTGAGATATCCCAGATTCTTTATATGAGAAAGTTTGATATAACACAGTTTTACAGTACAAAATGCTTTTACATCTTAAAACTTAAAGATGACAAAGTTTTATTGAACAAAAATGCTGTACATGTTGAGATATCCTTGGCATTTGAGAAATGAAAGTTTCATAACATGATTCATTGTACAGAATGACTGTACATGTCAAGATATGAGTATTTAAGAAATGAAAGTTCTAGATAACATGTTTCATTGTACAGAATGACTGTACATATCAAGATATGAGTATTTAAGAAATGAAAGTTCTAGATAACATGCTTCATTGTACAGAATTACTGTATATCGTTAGATATCCTGAATATTTGAGAAATGAAAGTTTAATGTATTGGTGTGCTGTTGAAACTGAACAATTAAAATTTAAATAAATCTTTTGAAATATTGAATCATCCATATTCATCTAAACATTATTATCATCATCATCATAACTTTAATGAATTGATCAATAATAGTAAATTCAAACTTTAAAATTCAGATTATTGATATAATAAAACCATTTTTTTTACTACATCCAAATTTAGACTTAGCCTTGCGAAATACATTACCAGTTGCGTTTTTCCTCTAGTATCATAAAAGATTATCATTTCTTGATTTACAGTATATAGGGCAGATGGTTCTCTGCACTCTGTGCCTTATTGGGCTATGCTGAAAGGAAGTCACTGGAATATCATCTGACAACACACATGTGAGGGATAGGGAATGTTATGTGTGTACTTCCTCGCCTAAAAAAACGTCAACTATTATTAGATTTTTACATTGCTAGACACTATTCATAGATAGAAAGTTTTGTGTGGTACATGCTTCCTGCATGTAAAACTGTGTCATCATCAAGCCGGAAAAGGCAACACTTTAAAGATGGCTACAGTCAAACCTATCTTTAAAGGTCACTTCTGTGACCTACTAAACATAGCTTCATAATAAGGTGGTGTTTATGTAAAGGTTCAAAATTAATATGGTATTTGTTTCCAGAACATGTCTGATGACCCATTTAGTGAAAAATGTTTGTTAGAGATGATCTAATGTATAAATTAAAATATGTGCATTTGTAGGGAGAAAGTATCCTGTGTAGTATTACCACTGTTATAATTACATGAATGTTGTTTATTTAAAATAGTATAGGAGTGTTGTTTTAACAGGTTTTCTTTAGTCTCAGTAATGGTCAAATGGAGTCTTTATTCTGTACTTTGACAATAATCTTTAATTTTTTGTAGGATTTGCATACATTTAATAAATATGTGAAATATTGGCAGTATGGTTAAAATTACATTTTTAAATCTTTGTAATCTTTGTCTAATATTTGTTCAATACTAAGCGCATTAAATAATAAGTCATTCTTGCCATGTAGTGAATGAGTAGGAGTAGTGGATAACTAATTTATCTATTCTGTTTGTCACACACCTAGAAACCCCTTTATATTTTTCCTCACTAAAACTAATGAATGAAAACTAGAATAGTATTTATTGGATATTAATTGGAGACAATAAATTTCCTTTTCCAAACTCCTTCTCATGCTACAAGATAATATTTGAGGAGGTGGGTTAACATTCTGCACAACACACACCTCTATACATTTGAACTGAACCACCCTATATCATCCCTATTGCATCATTCTATCATCTGTTCTCTACACTAAAACAGTATTGAATGACGACCAAGTGGTCGCCCCAGAGTTTAGTTGGCTCATTTCCTCAATGCACGTTCCCATTGTATTGGTATCCAGCTGTTCGGAAATTTCACTGTTGTAGACCTGCCGGTGAACATGCTGCACTAATGCCACACAAACACACACCGCTCTTCTAAAACACGCTACGTCTACCATTACAGCATCATTCTCATTTCATCACTATTAGGCCATGTACTCACCTCATTTCTTCAAACAGATCAAATGTATTGATGGTGCTTTTTGATCTGTGTTGAATGCATTCACTATAATTCTCAAATGACAGCCATACTTATAAGGCCTATTCACAGCCTGAGTTAATGTCAAGTTGGCATTCACAGAGTCGGAGACACAAGCGCCGGGGATCCAACTATGCTGCCATTCACTATACGACATTGGACATGCAATTATTGGAAATAGCGCCAGACTAGGATATTGTAATGTCATTATTTATGCACTGTTTAGGAAGATGCCCTACCCTAACCATTTTGCCTGGGGGAGTTTTTTTCATGCAAGTACATAGAGGTCGCAGTCTGTCAGCTTCATTCCATGCAATTTTATTGCAGATCAATTCTTGACTGCAACTGCTTGCAGAAATTGCTTCTGTCTGATGTGCTTTTTCCAGTTTCCATGGAAACGTAATCTGTCAGTGAGCTGGTCCATATGTTAATGATGAAGGAAGGAGAAACCATTATGTCTAGGATTGTGGGCCTACCCCTGTATTTGCATAATATACTACACATGGCTCCAAGTCATGCTGTGCTAGACTTTATATTGGTCATTTCCTGTAATCCATTCTTTATTAAATTTGGAATTAGACTGTTCTTACTCTTAGGTCACTTTGAGACTACCGTACTTCTATTTTATTTTTCTTTCCTTTATTTAGAATAACTGAATTTTTTATTTGTTATCAAAATTATAATGCTGATAGGTTTAGTTAAGTGAGTTCTATAACAGGGTTCCCAGGTCACCAAATTACACTAAAGGTTCACTTGAGCAATTGTAATAATTGAAAATAATGACATTGGTCACCAAAAATAAAATTACTGGTAACCGTCTTTTTATAAACTATGAACACTGTTATCTTTTACATTTGTCTGAACATTCACGGTTCCACAAAGCAATAAAATAATGAAATAAACATTTAGTAAAAGTAACTTTGGTTCATTGAAAATGAAAATAGTTTTTATTTGTGCTACCACTCTTCTGAGACAGGAACGGAATGTAGCTCAGTCGGTAGCGTGTCTGCCTGAAATAGCTAGTCATTGGATTGATCCTTCTCAGTTGATCTATCTGCAGTTTGAGCTATTTTCTGTTCCAACGAGTGGTCTTCTTCTTTCTTCTTCTTCGTCGAACGCTCAGACAGGGACCCCAGAACCAGGGGTCAATAACTGGTTCATTAAAGACAGTTCATATAAAAGATCCCTTGCTGCTTATTGGAAAGAGTAGCCTATGTGGTGACAGCAGGTTTCTTCCAAAAAGAAAGGTCAATATGACCATATGTATGACATCCAATAGCTAATAAATAGTTGTTAAATAAATTTTGAACTTTACGTGGGCTATACGTTTTAAAATATTGATTTTCTTTTCTTAATTACCATTTATTGCAAAATGCTGAGTTAAAACCAAATTTTTTTTTTTATATCATGGTGTGTCAACTCACTAATTGTGTTCACTAATTTGCCAATGTAAGCTAACACTCAGAGCAAAATAACAATGCAAGCTACAAGCGCATATCTGTAATTCAGATCACTGGCTGACAATGGCTAGTGTTTTTTTTCATCAAGCTAGTGGTGCGGGCTATGTGTCGGAGCGGGCTATGTGTCGGAGCGGGCTATGTGTCGGAGCGGGCTATGTGTCGGAGCGGGCTATCTGATCATCTTTTTTACTAGATAACCATTTATTACCTAATGCGGCATATCCGGTGCAGCGGGCTATACGCATGAAATTATGGTAATCTGTCTTCAGTCTGTAAACACAGGTTCTATGTAATATTCAGACTACATTAAAAAAAAGTTTTCTTTTTCTGGTCTTTACATGCATGAAAAAATTTAAATTAATTTTTCATATTTCATAATTTTCTGTAGTAAAAGGATTGGGATGCAGATCATACGGTATCGTGTCCGCCTTTGAAGCTGTCGATCATCGGATCGATCCTTCTCAGTGAACTTTATGATTATGCCAGTAGCTTATGTTATAATAGTTGTCCATTAACTGATATTATGAAAATTCCATTTAGATATTTTTGTAAAATTCTCTCTCTTGGAAGAAATATTGAGTGTATTTAAAAATGTTTTGTGGGAAAATTGGAAATTCTGTTTCAGATAGGTGTTTCTGTAATTCTATCCGCGATTCCGTGATAGCGGAAAATCAGTGCTCTTGTTTGCCATTATTAAATATGTTTGTTTAGTCTCCAGATGGGTTGTAATACCTGGATAAAATAATTAACTGTTAAACTTCATAAAGAAGGAAACATTTTATGGGGAAAAGGTGGCATTGTGAGGATGTGTTAGTTATAATATAATAATGTCTTTTTATCTCCTATTCCACATCATTGAGAAATATACCAGATGGCATGTATGTGTGTGTATGTTTGCATGTATGTGTATGTGTGTTTGTTGATAATGGGTGAGAATAGTGGTCATGATGATCAAAATCTTTCAACCCTGAAGGAGCGGGCTGTAGCCGAGATCGTAGCGCGCCCGCCTTTGAAGTGTTCGGTCGTCGGATCGATCCTTGTCAGTGGAGGGTGAATCGGTTTAATTTTAGTGTTTTAGTTACTTAGGAGATTCAATATATTTTATTTATATTAAATAAATCATTTGAGGCTCAACCTCAACGTTGTTATATATTTTTGTTGCAATTAAATTTTAGACTATTAGCATTACCTTTACCTTTGATGGAGGTTTGTTAAAGCATAGTAGAGTGTATCGGTTTAATTTTAGTGCTTAGGAGATTTAATATTAAATAAAACATTAGACTATTAACATTACCGTTACCTTTTCTGGAGGTTTGTTAAAGCATTGTAGGAGGTATCTCCTGACAACCGAGTCCATGGACGCCAGCTCACAGAGATTCCTCCCATACACACTATGCTCCTCCGTATTTGGAAGAGCCGTGGCAAACATCTTGTAGCTGAAGTGCACAGATGACATCATATCGTACCGGTTTGCCGGCGTCGTCTCCACGTCAGACGTACGCGACTCGCTATTCCATATGTACAACACTGGAGTCAATTTGTAACTATCAAGGGGATATCTTATTGCTGATTGGTTGGTGTTGACGTCATATTCATCCGCATACACATTACGTATCGAACATGACGATTGGTTGCCGTCATATTCCTCCGCATACCCATTACGTATCGAACATGACGATTGGTTACATTCTAACAAGTTTATTGAATTATCTGGGACGTTAAACAATTGTTGATCCCGCCTAATATTTTGAAAATAATTTTTCCTCCTACGCTTTCTGTGTTCGTTGATTCTTTGAGAACTGCGTTGTGAATGTGAATTTGCTAATTTTTTAATATCTTTTTTGTGTTTTGACTTTCGTAACTTTAAGCGGACTGGTCTATTATTGCACTCACTGCATCCTGATGGGTTTGCAGACTGGTTTTTATTAACCTCTGCCTCCACCTGACGTTGTAGTAGTTGCCGACGATTTCTTTCGGCGATTCTACGACGACGATTTCGTGATCTTTCGCTGTGATAAGACATCTAAAATAAATAAAATTCATTCAACAGTCAGCTATGATTTAAAAATATATTTGTGAATCTATACATATATAGTTCATTGCAGTGTACAACATATTGTATAGTAAATGTATTGTCTATTGTCAATTCACGTTCGCGTGATTATTTTTATTATTATTATTAATTTCTTTCCCGTTCAGTATTGCTGCATTGCCACCTGATCTCGATTGAGATTCAAACGTCTAATTACAAACAAAAACAAATAAAATATATAATAAATTTCATTATTTTTAAAAATGGTTACGCAAACGAAAAGGCGTAACCCATGTTTTAAAAAGTAAAGTAAAGTTTGTTTTGTTTAACATTGATTTTTTCTTATCATCGGTTATTGGACGTCATTCATATGGTCATTTTGACACACTTTTTAGAAGGAAACCC
>JAUTWP010162592.1:0-11078 GCA_033042655.1 Cyathermia naticoides
GATCGATCTGACGACCGAACGCTTAAAAGACAGGCGCGCTACGGTCTCGGCTACAGCCCGATCTCTATATAAAAACAAGCTTACTATTCAATGATGTAGTTTTATATAGTACTATTTTATCTTTTATTTATAACAATATATTAAAGGTATACTAATCCTAGATATGACCAACCAGTGCTCCACAACTGGTTCATCTTGCTGTATATTGGACGCGGTCACATTTAATTTTCGATACCCGCTATCAAAAAGTGCCCAATTTCCTCCACCAAACCAATGGCACACCAATTTCAAATTCGGCATAATTCTCTTAAAGAATTCCAAAACCAGTTGCATAAAACCAACACACCAGTCGGCAAACTGGGCTAGCGTGAACTCACTTGTTTCGGTTAATGTGACCGTACTCCCCCTCCCCCTTTAGTCTCCCCCCTCATAAAACCATAAACTGCGCTCGTGAGAACCTGTCTTTGAACGTAGACGTTAAACAACTTGATCAGATCTGGACAGAGTAACCAACGTGACGGCAGCTGGTTTCCTCTAAACAAATGTATCAGACTAGTGTTGTAATGGTTTAAAATGCATTTTATTACAGGAAATCTATCTAATTATGTGTAGTCTACTGATAGAAAACTCAAGTTGTTTGTACGTTTTGTGTTCATGATGTCTGATCACCTATTTCAGAGTTATAAACACTGCACCTACCATGGAGGCCTGTTGTTACAAATAACACATTCTTCACAACATTATAATTGCATTGTTCTATTTGCTAGGTAAAACCTACTAAGTTAGAATCTTGTAATTCTAGGATTGTGAAATCGAATTGACAATTTTGTTTATGTGCTTGCATTATAAAATACGTTCAAGCACGTCCGTCATGGATACGGCTTCTGACTTTGTCATATGTCTTTAGTTAGGACAGAAAGTATTGAGAAATAATTTTATATTCATGTAAACATGTGATAGTGATTATGATATGTCGTATGTAAGTTCGGTTCACTGCACATTAATGTGTGTGCTCCGATCATTGTTCAATCCTTGTTAATAGCGTTATTCTCAAAACCAGATCTTCTTTCTGAAAAACAATCTCATTTAACAACAAGGTTTTACGATCCACTCGTCTGAACATTAAAAATGTTATTCAAACGCCAATTTGCCATCTTAGCATTTCTTTTCTTACACCGGTGGCAAAGCGTATTTACACCTGACAGCGATTAGCATGTTTAAGCTTGATTTATATCGAAGCGTTTTCTCACTCTCCTATTCTAACCTCTTTCTAAGACTGGCGATAGAGGGCGCTCCGGTTCAGTGCTGACCGAGCACTGGGGTGTTACCGCCATATTGAATTGCGCAGATTGCAGCCGATAAAACGTCATAATGGCGGGAAAACAATGGAAGTCGTGCACAACAGTTCGTAAGAAAAAATATTGAACTATGTTTTTTTAAAAATAGTAATTCTGGGTTAGACTGTTACGTGAGTAGAAAGATAAATCACGTCGTAAACAAGCTGGTAATGAAGTTATCGCGTTTATGTTTGGCATGGGAGCGTATGGTTTGAAACATAATGAAGTTATCGCGTTTATGTTTGGCATGCGAGCGTATGGTTTGAAACGCGTTGTTAAAATATGGCTGACTCCAGTCAAACAACGTTATAGGTCTTAGTATTTGAGTTACTTAATACTTTTAAAGAATATGCTTTAAATTGGTCTGATAAGAGGAATCCGATCAATTGAACAATTTCATAAAACTACAACGTGTAGATTTAAAGCGGGATTCAAACTAGTTGAAATGATTCGCATACAATGCATTTGATATTTCAGTTTTTATCTTACAGTCATCAAGACACTTAAATGCTTACATGTTTCTTGTTCCAATATAGCAGCATTAATGTGAAGAAAAAAATAATTTTTGTTAGACTTTTGGTAACAATGCTTATTTAAACAATACAAATGCGGATTACGAAATGAAATTTTTTAGAATCAAGTTTTGTCAGCCATTTTGGATTTTTAGTTAAATTGGTAACTTTTCTACAAATGTGATCAGCATAAAACAGATATGACAGTATATAAACAGTCAATCATTTTATAACATTGCCACAATATCCATTGGGCTTTAACTTGTACCGATACGATTTTAACTGAATAATGGCTTGTGACCTTTTTATATTACCTCCCAAAGACTTGGGATTTTAAATAGCTTCATTCCAAAATATACATCAACTGAAACGCCGCCTCAAGCTGGCGAATCGGCCAATTTGTACGGCATATATTTTACTCTGGACAGTTAACACTTAGCAGACGACTTTCAAATTGTTCGTCTGTCTTGTTAATCTAATCTCGTAGCCATCATGACAGTGTTGTGTCCATTATGATTTAAATAATCCATATTGATTTGCTTCTTTATTTGTTTACACTACTTTTCTGTCTCTGCGTCTGTTCCTTCGCATTCCTCTGCCAGCGATTAAGTTAGTTTTCCAGCCATTAGTCTCTCTAATTGTTTCGTTTGCATCTCACTCAAAAGCGTCACCCACTGAGGGAGATCATCAGGATTACTCATAAAACGCAGACGTCACTTTAGACTGCAGTGCCCAGGGGCGTGCTTGAACACCCATGGAGAAAAAAGTAAATTTAGTTTTGTTTGACGACCCCACTGGAACACATTGATTTTATCATCATCGGTTATGGGACGTCATTCATATGGTCATTTTGACACAATTTTTAGAAGGAAACCCGCTGCCGCCACATGGGCTACTCTTTTCGATAAGCAGCAAGGGATCTTTTATATGCACTTTTCCATGGACAGAACAGTGCATATCACGGCCTTTGGTTAACCAATTGTGGACCACTGGTTGGAACGAAAACTTCTAGAGTGAACCAAATCATACCTTTGCACAGGATGAGTCCAAGGGAGATTGTATCCTCCTTGGAGCATTTCGTGCTCCAGGAGTTGATGTTTCGCAGCTAAACATTGATGTGAAATCATTGTTCCGGAATGATGAATTACTTTCCTGTTGTCACGTGAACTGTGTAAATTGGAAAAAGTATGTGGGAGTGATGCAGTAACGATCAAATTTCATATCTCAAAAATACTTTCAGCGCTAGAAACAAGAGACTTCTGATCGTATTAAGAGAACACACTAAAATATTTAAAACGATGAACTAATGGCAAAGGGCGTAAGTAGTCGATGCAGGTTTTCTGAAATAACTTTGTAAAACGGCATCAGTGTTCGACCTTTTCACTCACACACTTGTTAAACTATGTAGTTTTATTACACATATATAAGGGTAATGTCTGAGGTTGTTACACCATAGTTATCCTAAACATTCAGTAGCCATTTCATGATATGATACAACACTCACTAAAATGATGTTTGATGCATTACCTTATTTTAACCTTATTATAAACACCCTTTTATCATTGTAATGACCATAACGTATGTTCAAATATTAACAAAATTAAATAATGTTTACCTCCTCTTCTGTTTTAACAACATCCTGAATGTATTGTTTTGGTTAAAGTGGACTCAGTACTCAGCATAATGTCATTTCATATGATGTTTGAGACTTAAGTTGGTTGGTTAAACGTATTTTTGTGCTTACATCCAAGTAAGGCTCAAACACGCTGTTATGGGCCCACATATCAGCTTCTGAGCCATGTGTCTAGGACAAATATTACATTAGTACAAGAGAGGAAACCCGCTATCACTTACCGATAAGCAGCAAAGGATCTTGTGTATGCACTTTCCAACATACAGGATAGCACAAACCATGACATTTCTTAAACCAGTTATGGAACCACTGTTCGGTGTATATAGTTAAACCTTCCTATCGAGCCTTGGAGAGCACTCGCTTTTGGGATGGAGTCGATACTGAGATTAAAAATCCAATGCCTCGACTGAGATTCGATCTCAGTACCTCAGATCCAATAGCTGAAAACTAAATCCATCAATTGTTTAACTTCTGGAAATATACTTCTGGATGAGACAAAGTACGTTTGTGTAGTAAAACCACAACAATATCTACAGAAAAATGTATAATTAAAATTACTAAACTACATTTTCAATTTCTTGTAAGATACGTGTTTTGATGGTATAACATCAGCTGTAACACCAACATAAATAAATAACTTTTAAGCAACTATTGTAAGTGATATGTAATTTTAATGTTAAAAAGGCTGTGACAAACTAGAATGTGTATCACTATCTAGAATCAGTACCCTTAAAGTTGTAATATGATGTCTTCAACAATTTAATATCATTTAGTAATAAAACACCAATACAACCTATTCTAAAAAATACAGAGAGCTATAAATAAAACAGCACTCATTTATTGGAGATGTGGTCTGAAATATAGGGTAGAATGAATGCAACTAGATAGAAGGTCACGTCAAACCATACTTTGTGCATGTTACTGAAATATAGGGTAGAATGAATGCAACTGGATGGAAGGTCACGTCAAACCATACTTTGTGCGTGTTACTGAAATATAGAGTAGAATGAATGCAACTGGATGGAAGGTCACGTCAAACTGTACTTTGTGCATGTTACTGAAATATAGGGTAGAACTAGAAGGAATACAACTGGATGGAAGGTCACGTCAAACTGTACTTTGTGCATGTGCTGAAGCATGTTATTATTCAGAAACAGAATTCTTGAAAAACTCTCAAGTGCATGAATGACACTTTGAGTTGGTGCTGCATTTTTTATGACTGTCAGTATATAATGTCGTTCATTGAAATCCTTCTCAGTGGACCTATCTGCAGTTTGGGCTATTTTCCGTTCCAACCAGTGCTCCACAACTAGTTCATCAAAGGCTGTGGTATGTGATGTCCTGTCTTTGGGAAAGTGCATATAAAAGATCCCTTGCTGCTTATTGAAAAGAGCAGCCGGTTTCCCATATAAGAAATATGTGAAATTACCATGAATGACGTCCAATAGCCGCTGATAAGATAAAAATCTAGCGGTCATTAAACAAAACAAACTTTACTTTTTTTTATCTCACCCCTTGTTCCAATGGTTCAATGTACAACTCTTCTCCTATTTTAGAAAAAGAATGGATGGCTCGTCCAAAAACTGAAACAATAAAAACATTATTAGATGATGCATTTACAGGTACATGTATATTGTAGTTTGTACATAATTACAATCTACAGTCTTACAGATGTGTATTTTTTGTTTTTAACTTATTTACATTCTTATATCCAATTTATGTTCAAGCATGCTGTCCTTGGCACACAATTAGTTTCCTGACAGAGGTTACTGTTAATAATAACATGAGAAAGAAAACCCATTGCTTCCACACAATGTGGCTATAGGGTACTCTTATCAATGAAAGGAAATTGTATATGCTCTTTCCCAGACAGGATAGCACAATGGTCTTTGTTATACTAGTCAGTGTAAATGGTACACACTCTAACTGAACCTTGTACATCACTCATTCCCAGTTGCAGGGCTTTCAAATTACCATAAGCCGGTGACTGGAGGGATCTCCGGCTACTGAGTCCTCCTGCACCGGCTACTTTTCACTAACATCCAAAAATATTAACATGCATGTTTTTGTGACAGTATTTACATGATGCCAAAGCATTATGGTGCCTGATACTTTAACCTAATCCCCTTCTACTCAAAAACTATTTGAAAGCTCTGCAGTTGGATCTGATATTAAAATTAAAAATATCATGTCTTGACCAAGATTCGAACATTGTACTTTTCATCAGTGAACCCAAAGGCAATTTTTCTGTTTCAGTCAACTGTTCTATCTTTCCTAGATCACATAAAAAATACACTGGCAACCCACAGCAAGATATTACTACCAAACATTGGACAGATTAAATTTCCATGTAGGCTATTGACAATATCTAAAAGTAAAGTTTTTTGTTTAACAATGCCACTGGAGCACATTGATTTTTATCTTTATGGACGTCAATCATATGGTCATTTTGACACATTTCTTGTAGAGGAAACCTGCTGCTGCCACATAGGCTACTCTTTTCGATAAGCAGCAAGGGATCTTTTATATGCACTTTCCAACAGACAGGACATACCATGACCTTTGATGAACCAGTTGTGAACCACTGGTTGGAACAGAAAATAGCCCAAACTGTAGCTGGGTCCATTGAGAAGGATCGATCCCATGACCGACCGTTTCAAAGGTGGGCACTGACAATATCTGTTTATAAGAAGACATACTATTTTATTAAAACTAAAGTTGTGTTGGGGTTACCGGGTTTAGTTTTTAGTAAATAATGTTATAACTATAAGATGGAGATGAGACCTTGGTGATTTAATTATCATAGCAACTGACATCAATAAAATCATGCTGTCACAGATGTTTAGCTTATAAAATGAAAGAGAGGTAGAGTTAATATTACTTTATAGTCATAACTGAATAATTAATTTCTTCTTTTACATTAATGCCAATCATTAAATAACATATAAACTTCAAGTTAATACATTTTCTGACATAGTGAAATTTTAAAGGTCCTTAATTTGGAAACAGCTTGTACTTTTCAAGGATTAATTTACCATACAATTTGAGGCCTGTCACAGGCCACAATCCACTTAAAATTCTTTTATTTAACACCAAATTCACCAGAAAACTTTTGGCAATAATTTTTCTCCAATTTTATGAAAAATTGACAGCCAGGCTATTGAATATCAAATAAAATGACTTCATATCAATTTTGATAGTATTTTATGTGTACACATGTATATGTAAATGAAGAAATTATTTTTATCTTTCTACCAAAAATATGCATATAATGTTTTAACAGAAAGCCACAATTATACATTGTGCTAGGCCTACATACATTAAATTTCCCCCTTTATGTTGCTGCGATCCATTTGGAGGAAATTACATACAGAGAAAACAACAAAAACGCGCTTCTTTTGTAAAAAACACCTCCAGCATTTCCAAATGCTTACTTGGTGTGATATGTTGTGGGCAAGAGTTGAACTCCTACCCCTCTCAATAAATAAAAATACATCGTGGATATAGCATGATACAGGATTACCCTAGATGCATGATTTATGGATAGGACTAAATTTAGATGAGACGAACTTGTTGATCATGATCGATCATGATGATAATGAACTTGAAGAAGTCTGTCAAAAACCAGATTCATAACTAAAATGATGTTCTGCTTTTTCTGCTAAATACAAACAAATTCCACATTACTATTATTTATTCTATAATGTTACCAAAAATCAATTTGACCTTTTACATTGATTCCGGGAATAATACATTTCATGCTTGTAATTTTGTCAACATTGAAATGATCAGCAGATAATATAATTCTATTTTTTGATTGGTCGAAATTAAATATAGATTAAAATTAAAGGAAAGTAATGTAGCGTAGCCTAATCTGTCAAAATAGTTACTCTCATGACAAGGAAAGGAATACTGTTTCTAATTCCACCCATTTAGTGGCGGGTTTAGAAATAAAATAAGGAGGTGGCTGGATTGGGTTGTTAGGGCCTGGCTAAATTTGTAAAACTCATTGAATGAAAATAACAAAATAAAATGCTAATCGGGAGTGAGTGAGATTTGTTTAACGTCTACATTCAGAGCCAGGCTGTTACAGCAGACGCTTTTACTGGGGGCCGTTTATGGTTCAAGCCATCCACTGCATCCGGGACAGGGGGTGGGCGTGAAATGATGCAACTGTTTTTGGATTGTTTATGAGAATATTGCTATTAAATTTGAAAATTGGGTGCTGTTTTATTGAATGGAAATTAGGCACCAATTTTGATGGCGTATCAAAAAAATTTTTTATAGTGGACGGACTAGTTTAGCCAATGTGTATAATAAAACAATCGCCGTGCTATGTGTTAACTAGCCCTGGTCGACCCATATGGTTCTTTCCATCTTCACAAATCAAGGCTACATACGACCTGCGTATTACAAATTTTTCTCCGATAGACGTCTCTAGCGGTGTGTCTCATAATGTTCCCCAACAAAGTCAAGGGTAACAAAAAAGTGTATGTAGCCTTGACTTGTGATGAATGGGTTCTTTCCAACTCTTGTCCTGTATTTTCATGTTTCTTGATCTTATCCCTCTTTTCTTGATGTTAGCCATGGCAGACCTCATCTCAACAACTCCTTAATCGGGTCACATTCTCATTTTGTTTTAACAATTACCTGAGTGTTATTTTACAGCTGGTACAAATTATTTCACATTGCATTATAATTTCAAAACCCGTTGCACAAACTTAATGTTACGTCACAAGCTATTATTTTACGTTATTTCACAGCGAACTGATGCCTACCATAGGCGGATCTAAGGGGTCCCTAAATTTGTGATTTTTCTATTTTTAACGTTGGAAATTTTTAGGGAACGTTTGTGGCACTAAAGGCTCATGTCATTGCCCCCTCCCCCCCACACACACTTGATTTTTTTTGATCTGTCCCTGTTTCTACCATGAAATTCATTGAAGCGAGACGGTTATACCCATTATGTCTTTGAACGAGTAAGATGCCGTGGATTGTTAGATTAACCTATTAACATTAAACTTTAAGCACTGGCGTTGGCTATAGACTATAATAATTATTTAAAAAAAAAATTAATAGGCCTAGCTGCATGTAGGCTACACGCATTATTAATTCCTAAACAGGGCATCCAAATTATTTAAATCGTATCGATAATTTTCTGAATAATTTAAATTTATAAAACGTTTAATTTTTAAAAAGGCACATCCCCCTCCCCCCGCATACTCTCTTGCATCACTTATATCCAGCCTTGCTCGATTAGTGGTTCAAGTAGGCCAAAGACTATACTCTATAGTCATTCGCGTGTTTTATATTTGATGGGGTGATAGGAAAAGGAAAGGCATGTTTGTTTAACGACACCACAACATTAATTGTTTAATCAGTGGGTATATTTGGCGACAAACATATATAGTAGGCTATTTACGGCATATGGTCATCAAAGGAAACTCGCTGCCACCACATAATTTAATATACATACTATTTCATATGGAATGGAAATATTTTTACGTGCTTATGTACATCACAAAAGTGTTCAAGCACGCCATCTTCCGGATGCCCTACCCAGGAGGAGATATTTCATATGCTGCAAAGGGTCTTTTATAGGTTTTTTCACAAACAGGACCGCACATACCACGAGTTAATGAAACGGTTGTGAATTACTGCATGACAATCTAGAATGGTTAGGCTACAAAATGTGTTTGAATCACCATTAGGGTTTGATCCATCTATACCCATCACCAGGAGGAATTGTTACCTCTAAGCTACGTCAAGCTCCCTAATAATCTGCTAATCTGCCCTAATCGGTGTTAATATGACAAACATCACTATCAGCAATGTTTGGGTGTTATGCAACCTGAAATAGCACGTGGTAAGGGGTTGGGAATAGAGAAGGTGTGCGCAGTTTCCACAATTCTCATTGGCTCACTGTTGGAGTCACGTGACCTTAGACAACAACACGTTACAAGGTGGATGGTTCCAGCTTCGTAGTTGTTTTCTGGAAAAAATATCCTGACGTTTTCTTCACTGTCATTCGACAAAAGTTGCTTTAACGGATAAACAGAAGACTATAGGATACTGGTAAGCCAGTAGTTCTAGATGTTCGTTTCTTGTTTTTAAAATTTAGTGATTTTGCATACCTGAACTTTCAAGTCGTAAATTTGGTGTTCAGGCAACCTTGAAGCAAGTTTAGGCCCCCCTGTATATAGGTCTACAGCTTGTTCTACAGTACAAGCACTAGAAATTCTATACTATCTATATCAGGCATTGTCCCCGTGGTTTTGTCCTACTTATTTAGTAATCATGGTTGGGTTGGCAGAATACAAAAAAACTGATACGATTATGACTTGTATGTGCTGGTCTGGTACATTAACAGTGGTAGGCTGTACTTGTAGGCCACGAATTCACCTGAATCCCTTGACCGACATGAAACCTACGTAGAGTACACACAAACCAATCACTAGTGTATATATGCTTTACTTATTAAGTTTTTTAATGCCCTTTGAAGAGTGTGTGTAATACGGCAATGATGAAGACAAGTTAAACTTTAAACAGATGTACCAAATCTATATACAGGATTATTCAGTTATTGGAGTTACTTATGTGAATTTTAAGAGATTCAAATCATTCTTATAAAATTACTAAAATATTAAATTATTTAAGTTGTATATTTTATATGTAACCCCCAAAACAACAATGACATAGATAGCATTCATTAGTAATGACATAGATAGCATTAGTGTTCTATGTATATCTTCCCCATTTCATATACAGTGAAACCTCTCTAAACCGGACACCCATGGGACCAAGTAAAATGTCCAGTTTTTAGAGGTGTCTGGATTTCAGGGGTTAGATTTACACTAAATGGACAGATTGGGACTGGATTTTTTGTCTGGTTTTGAGGGAATTCCAGTTTAGAGGGGGTCAAGTTTAGAGGGGTTTCACTGTATATCTCTACCAAGAGTAAACCCAAAGGTCACAAAAGATGATTTCAGATCACAGGATGAGAGTTCAAACAGTGAATAGGGTCAAGTACTCTTTTCTGATCTTTGTGCTCGATTGCGCCTAGTTCCGAATAAAGCTTTGTAAATTCTCTAATGTTCGTGGCATGTTACTTTAATTGGAACACCTATGTGGAGCACGCTACCACGGGGCTCCGGACAATGCCAGGTATACACTTCAAAAGAAGACAATACGTCCGCCTTTGATAAAGTCCCGATCTCTGCTCTTTTATGTTCCAACGTGCACCGTACAGGCATCATGTTCCCATATTTCCATTGACCATTGTTGTAAGGTTTAACTCATGACAATAATTACCTATTCCTGCTTTCTGACTTACCTGCAGTTCTGTCTATTCCAGCCAGCCGTCCACAACTGGTGCATCAAAGACCGTGGCTTGTGGTGTCCTGTCTGTGGGAAAGTGCATATAATTTATAAAAGATCCCTCGCTGCTTATCAAAAAGAGTAGCCAATGCGGCGGCAGCGGGTTTCTTCTAAAAAAAGAAATGTGTCAACATGACCATAATTATGAATGACGTCCAATAGCCGATGATAAGATAAAAATCAATGTGCTCCAGTGGCGTCGTTAAATAAAACAAACTT